>JAUZNK010080344.1:0-13253 GCA_035046665.1 Euphysa ruthae | reverse complement strand
TATCTCTTTCTTTTTCCAGCCATTTTTCACTATTTTCGAAACTTTCTCAAACTCTAACAAAACTAGATAGCGAGCTACGGTTTGAAGAACAGAATGGCAAATTTAGCCTGGAATTTTATTTGAGTAAAGCTTGAGACCCTACCCGCCCAAGTGGCATAGAAATAGTAAAAAAACACCATGGACCGTGGGACGGGTCACGCGTCCAGTAGAAATACATTCTATGGACCGTGGGACAGGTCACACGTCCAGAAAGGGTTAATTAAAAATGAATCTTTTCTGTTTGAACCTTTTCTATTCAAGATAAAAAATTGCTACCAAAATGAGTCCCATTTTATTTTATTTATTTATTTATTTATTTATTTATTCCTATTTAATGATCAGTACCAGAAAAACTTTTTTTTTTGGGTCAAAAATTGGATCAGTATCAAAAAACAAGTTTTCGACTGATGAAATTAAAAATTGCTCAGTACCAAAAAAAAAGTCATTTATAAAATAAATCAAATTAAAACTCCAAATAAGAAAAAATAAAAAGAAAAATACATAACACTCAAATAAACAGGTTAAAACTATGTTGAAACACCTTAAAATGAGTTGTGTAATAAATTGGGCCAGAAAATTAAAAAAAAGCAACAGCTCTTTCCTACAAATAAGTTAAACAACCATAAAAAGTAACAAGCATAAATTAATGCACACTCCTTTTAGAATAAAATAATTAAGATGATTGTACTTGAACAAACATGAGTTAAAATATTGGTAAAATTTACTTTTTCTTCTGTATAGTTATCAAATGAACAATTTAAATACAGCACTATAGTTAAGATTTTACATCGCGCACTGTTTAATATGAACGGAAAATTAATCATTAATGTAGCTAACATTGAAATCAAATTAATGAAACCTAAACAATGAAAAGCAGCCTGTAAAGAAAATTATTACTAGATTTTGGAAGAATGCTTATACTAAGGACAGCGTACAACAGCATGAAGCATCTGTTAAATTTCACCAATAACTGTTTTTAAAGCCTCTAGCAATGACTCCGGTGAAGGTTTTTTGGCAACGGCATCTACTCTAATGTCAAGCTTTACAATGGCATCAGCAGTGTATTGACCAATAGCAAGCAACTTAATGGTATCAAATTCTAAAATTTCATCTCTAATTTTTTGTAGATAAAATCCAACTCCCGACGGACTAAAGAAAACAATAACATGTGGTGATGTGTAATTCATCAAATAACTTCTAAATGAATCAATGAAGGCATCATTTGGTACTGTTCTATAGCATGATATTACCTCAATAGAAATATCAGCTTCTTTAAGTTGCCGAGGTATTGTCTCACGTGCAAGATTACCACATGCAAACATCAACGGCTTACTGTGCAAATGTTTATGACTGATAATCAAATTAGCTAATTCTTTTGCACTACCTGTATCACAACCAATAGAACTCAAGCCAAGCCTCTTTAGAAATTGTTCAGACGATCTACCAACTACATATATATAAAAATCATTTGACGATAGCAGTTCAACACTTAAACTTTTTGATTCCAAAGCAAGTTGAAGTGCATATATAGCACGCTTACTTGTAAGGATTAACCCAGAGTAGTTAGAAGCAGATTTTATAAATTGCAACAACTTATCGATCAAAATATATTCAAAGTTTAACACGGGGAGCGACATTGTAACAAAACCACTACTTTCAAGCAAGAAATGATATCTATCTTGTTCATCTTCATCTTTTTCACGGAGAAGAAGAACACGCATAGTTTTGTTTTCTAAATGAAATAAATTGTAAATAACTTTTCTGTTTAAAAATCGGTGTTGCATGAAAATTTTTTCATACAATTCAAACGACTTGATGTTTTTGCAGCAATGAAAAATCGTGAAATCAAATTTTGAAAGGTACAAAAAAGAGAAAGAAATCTTGTTGGAATCTCAAAAGCGAATATTATATAAGGTGTCATCCCCCCTAGTGTGAGTGATATAATATGTAAAACAAAACATCATTTAAGATTAACGTAGCATATATGCTCAACTCCTAGCGAGAGTATCAGCTTCAAATCTAGCATAAGACAGCCTGTTTTGACCTTATTGTGGTCTCATTAGCAATGCCTAAGGTTGGAGTTGATTGTCAGTCTTGTTGGAAAATAGATAGATGCCTTGCAATTCATAGCAATTGTGGTAAAAAATTTTTGTTTTTTATACTTCAATACTTTTATTTAGACATTAGATTGTGTGTGACCATTCCAAGGAAAATTCTCATCGATGTACACTCCTTTGTTAACTTTTTCTCTTTCTGCTATATATATTTTTTATTTTTAAAGAATTTCCACTTTTTGAGTGGAAACTGAATATTTCGTTTTTGATATAATTAAGGACACCTTATATTTCAGCATGTTGCGTCGAACAAAACTGTCGAAATTTTCATTACATAACGAAAATTTTTTCTGAATAAAAATTTTGTCCGATAAAATTTTTTTTTCTTTTTGAAATTTCATACTTATTCATAAAAGTAGCATTAAATTCATAAAGAGGCTGAAAAGTTTCATAAAGAGGCTGAAAAGTTTTTGAAAAGACTTTTTGAGGGGGAAAAAAAATTTTTTTTGTTTCGGAACATAAATCAGGCCTGGGCGCCCAAGAGAAAATTTTGGTCAGATAATCATGTGAGTCAAGACATTTGTCGCTAATTTGTCCTTTAGCTTAATTCAAAATTTTTATGACAATTAACAAACAAATTTTGAGAAAATTTAAAAAATGGTGTTCATATGTCCATACATGGGCCATATTAGTCCATATTTGGGCATATTTGGGTCTAGTCACTTTTTCTCACGATCTTGACACTCCAAAACAAATTTCAGAGTAAGTAAAGAACAGTTTGTCGGCTTTGCCACTGGTATAGAAATTGAAAATAACCCATTATATAACATGACAACAACAACAACAACATCCCATTATACAACACAACAACAACAACATGCAACACAAAAATAAAATTCTTAAAATAAAACTGCTTACAATAAAATGAAAAATTCAAATGAAATAAAACGAATTTTCAGAAGAACATTCTCGAACAATTCAATATATTGCTCGCTTTTGAGGTTGAGCGTAATCGAGTCCTCTGTCCTTCCTGCAATTGGTTAGGCGAGACTCAAATCAAACGTAATTGTTCGAGAATGCTCTTTTCTGAAAATTCGTTACCACAAGTGGTATGAATTGCGAGACGTCAGTCTAATTCCATCAAAACTGACAATCAACTTCAACCTTAGGCAAAGTTGATGAGACGACAATGAGGTCGAAACAGGCTGTCCCATATATGTATATATATATATATATTTGTGTGCGTGTGTAACATCCATTATATGTAACATCCATCAAGCTCATCTTAAAAACCCAGACAATTTTAAAGGACTCCATTAGTACATTGGAATAATAATAATAATATATAACACAATAATATGTAGTTCATCTCAAAAGTAACTGCAAAGGGAATTATTTTACTACTTTGACCAAATCTTGATAGTTAACAATTAATAATTAATTTTACAAAACAAACTAAGGAGTTTGGTATTTTATTTTAACAGAAATATGCTTTTTACAAATTGGCCATAGCAAATTTTTCTCCTTTTGCAATGTTTGATTTCAATTCAGGAAGTAGCTCTTCCAATTTCTTCTTCTCAAAATCTGACAAATCACCAATACCTAAATTCTTATCCACACCATCTGGACCAAGCAAAATTGGCGTAGCAAAATAGCTAGCTTCCGTAACATCAGACGCTACATATGAACATTCAACAACACCTTTTGCACCATTCATTGCTTCAAGAATAGAAAAACCAAAACGTGCTCCAGCATAAGCCATCGACAAAGTAGCCGATCCTGCTCCAGCCTTAGCATCAACAACTTCTGTTCCAGCATTTTGAATTCGATCAGTCAATTTTTCAACTTCTTCATCTGTGAAAGAAGCAGCTGGAGATACCTGGGAAAGAAGTGGCATAATCGTCACACCTGAATGTCCTCCAATGACAGGGACACTAATTTTTGAAATATCAAGATCTTTAATATTAGCAACAAATGTGTTTGCACGAACTACATCTAACGTTGATACACCAAAGAGCTTGTTTGGATTGTAAATACCATGTTTTTTATAAACTTCTGAAACAATTGGAAGTGTGGAATTGACTGGGTTGGTGACTATACCCACAACAGCTTCTGGACAATTTCTTGCACATGCATCTCCAAGATTCATAGCAATCGATGCATTTGAATTAAATAGGTCATCACGAGTCATGCCAGGTTTTCGCGGCATACCTGCAGGTATAAGAACTAAATCACATCCTTTCAAGCATTCATCCAGTTGTTCATTTCCAAGGTGACCTGTTACCTCACTCATTGTTTCAATGTGGCTCAAATCACAAGCAATGCCTGAAAAACAACAGTTTCAAATTATATAATGAGTCTCCTCAAAAAAATTGTATTCATTATTTTTCTGGTTAAGTTATCTTAAATTTCATCGTAGCTGATACCATTGATTAAAAAGAATAACTTTATAGCTCTTTCCAGAGAGTTCAATATTTCTTGACAATTACCAATCGATAAATGATAAACCAAGCTATGGTACTCATAAAAACACTAAGCCATAAATAAGCCTCAAATGTCCCAAAATAAAATTTTTGGTAAAACAAAAAATATACTGTTAGTTCTATTTATTACAAATTAAATTAGTAATCAAATTTCGTACTAATACAATTATTCAAGAAACTATTGATAAACACACACACACATATACACACATACATACACACATGAACACATCGTGATTATCCATTAGCTTTACCTGACGTGAATGGAGCAAGATCAAATAATGACAGATGTGTGACCAAGGGAGAATGCTTAAGAAGAAGAGCTAGTGGTTGACCAATCCCACCTGCAGCCCCTAGAACCGCAACTTTCTTCTGTACATGTGTACTTGTTGAGAAAGCTCTTCCGTGTTTAACAGTAGCTCTAATAACATTTCCAATCATGGTCTATTCTTTTCTAAAAAATAATAAATATCTCAATTAATGAAAGCATTAATATTCTTTGAAAGGCTTTGTTTACATCTTGTATCCTCAATCAGCATATTTTTTATTCGATCTGACAATTTTCCCTGACCAGGTATTATCTGATATTTCATACTTTTCATAACTTCTGGATTCTCGTAGAGAGGAGCTAAAAGTCCAAAATTACTGCAATGAAGTGCTACTCATACGCTGAGCGGACGATACCCGGATTTGAAATCATGATCTTGTAGTTGGAAGTCAGATGCTCCACCGACTGAGCTATTTGGGTATATTTGCAAATTACATTTTAATTTTATTTTTCTTCTAAGTATTTGAATATTATCAATTTCAATTTTAAGATACCCTGAGATTTCTTACAGTTTTTGAAATTCTTTAATCTTCCTATTTCTAAATGTGGAGAAAGGGAGAGGGAGGGAGCAATGGGAAAGCACTCTTATTCATGGAAATGCAACATGAGTTTTCTTTATTTTTCTTCTTTTATATATTTTAAAATACAGGTCAACCAGGGTAAGACAAAATTATTGTGGTTGTAAAGGAATGAAAGCCAGAAAAAAGGTTGTGGATCTGAATGAAAGGTATAGGTAGTAAACTTGCATGTTTCTAGTTTTCCAAGTATTGAGGTAGTTACAAGCCGCATTAAAACCTGGAGTGAGGTGGTTACAAGTGGCCTTAAAACCTGGAGTGAGGTAGTTACACGTGGCCTTAGAGAGATGAATGTAAAGACAACTGAACAAAAATATAATAGCTTGAAAGACATTCTTAAGCATTTGGTTTAACCCAATGCAAGCATGGAAAAAAGTAATGAAATAATGATGATATCAGCAAATTTATGATTTATGATAATGAGGCTTTTTAAGGAGAATACCTACAATCCACTCAAAAAAAAAAAAAAAAAAAATTACCAATTAAATTAAATATGAAAGGGACATCAAGAGAGAAATTATAAGAACTTAACTTTAAATTTTAAGGAATTAGTTTTTTAATTTTATCCCTTGTGGTGCAAACCTTCACTGTAAAAAAATTTAAACTAGAAAACCCTAAGAAAGCACCTGAGATTGTGATGATTTAACAAAAATAAAAACACAAAAACCATCATGGTTTTAATTCAATCTAATAACAAGAATGTAACAAGAATGAAACAGCATTAATATTCTTCAATAATCTTAAAACCCAAAACACATTAGACAGGCACACATGTTTTGACAAACTCTAAAAAAATTATTGAGTTGGCATTAAATAAGCAATAATAACATTATTAATAGCTTATTATTAAACAATGTGATGCGTTTTAAAAAAATTTATTGCAATGGAATATTTAAAACATGGCTGTGTAAAATAAAATAATTTTTTAGGTTTTCTCTATTTAAAAACTCTTTGAATTACATAAATTTTATAATTTTTTTGGAATAATTTTAATTTTAATCCTGCATCACATAAAATATAAAGTCTGTACAAAATTTTCATATATTTTCACTACATTCAAAAAAAAGTACAGAATATATATATATATATATATATATATATATATATTTATACGTTTGGGTTTCAAATAAAACTATGCTTAAACAAGATTAAAATATAAAACAGCAGTAAATATTAAAATTTGTCACCGATGTGACTATCCAAAAAAATTATTAAAATAAATTAACAAAATAAATTATAAAATATACAAAACTTATAAAATAAATTACTAAAAAAATTGTTGTATTTAAATAGCACTCACTCCAGCATTGGTGAGTAAGGAATCCATCAGCTGCTGGTCTCCATCGTAATTTTGCTGTTGGTAGTAATCAATCCAAGATTCTTGTCGACTGCACAAACTGCCTGTTAAGTCTGATGAAACCCTCTGACGTCCGATTCTTTCATCTGGTAATGATTCAACACTTTCCAACAGAGATTTCGAATCATGCTCAGAAATTTCAACGATTCGCTCAGTATCGGATGTAGTCCCTGATTCAACTTCTGACACAACTAACCAATCACGGTCACGCAATTGTCCTGCTTGACTTTTCAATGAATATGCATACTTTCTGATTGGTTGCTCCAAAAGAACTGGGTAGTGTTTTTGTGTTGAACAGTCCATGCAAACACGCCATATTGCATACACAAGTGTTACTAAAATCACAGTCATATAGATATAACCATAGAATTTTAAATAGAAAGAAATTCTTGCCTTGTGAGAAAATTTAACGGTGTATGTTTCAAATATGTTTAACGAATTATTAAGCCTTGGCTTAGTATCAAGCAATACAATGTCATTTGATGCTTCAACATATCGCGCATTACATGCCGGATCAGACAAAACGCAAGAATATTTTTTTTGTGAAGTATCGTAATACGTACGATTAAAATCGATATGAACGTAGACTGTAGTAAAAAATCTCCACCCGACAGAACTTGAAAATAACAAATAATACACATCAGAATTTTTAACTTTTAGAATAAGGGTTTGAAAATGTTTTATGTTATCGCAACGTTGCTGTGGTCGAATGTTTGAATGATAATTATAACCTGAATACAAAATTTGCTGACTCCATTGTGTCATTTTTTTCTTGCCAACTAACAGATAAAACTGCAAGTGAAGATCAGCGCATATTGAAATTTTAACTGAAGAGCCTTTGAGTAAATGTATTCCCCAATACTGATATGACCAAGACCCCATTTGGAAACTTTTACTAAATGCACTCTGAGCAATAGTTGGAGATATATCAGGTACAGATGGAAGTAGATATAGATGGATATTGTCTGTGAACTTCTCGCTGGTTATGAAATAAACTTCTTCATTAAAATATGTTGAAATTGGTACTAACAATTGATCACCATCATTTAAATACAATTTATTAGGTGCATATGTCGAGAAGCGTAATGCTAAACATGATAACGCTAGAGATACTCCAATAATTATAACAAATACAAATTTTAGTATCAAAGCTCTCCATTTATTCCAGTTAAAACCTTTCAACACAGCATCATTGTGGGTGTAACATTCATCAATAAGCATCTGCTGGTGCCACAACGAATTCATACTAAGTGATTGGTAAATAGCTCTATCACTAGGATATAAGTATCCATTATCAGTGTCAGCAGATATGTTTGAGTTAATACTCATGTGGCGATGGTAAGGCATTTTTTTTTTTTATAAACCTAAGATTAAGCAATTCATAATTAGTCACAAAAATTTATATGAAGATAGGATATATAACATTTTTAATATAACTATTTCTTATTGTGTGAAAACACAAGCCTAGTGATATTTTGAAAACAGGTTTATCTTCAAAAGGTTGGTATAGGTTAATTTTGATAGAGGTAACGTACAATAAAGCAATTTGAGTCAAGTAATTTTCAGCAGCTGAAAATATATTGGTGAGACTCTGTGTTAAAAGAATTTTATTTTTAATTCAACCAAAAAAAACTTTTATTTTTAAGTAAAATTCCAATTTTTTTGTATGTATAATCATAATCATCACCACCACCACCACTACTACCAAACCAAGATTTTTCATTTTAATGTCATATATTATATATTATAATGTATATATAATTATATAATATATATATATCATATGCAATTATTATAATTTTTTTTTTGCAAGCAAGAAAAAGCCAATCGGTGGTGCGTTGATTTGGTGCAATGATTTGGTGGGTTGATTTGGCAAAAGTCAGGACGTTAATATTAGTAAAATATAAAATCCTCAGTAAACAATGTATTTACATAAATTCATATTTAGATCAACACATTACAACCTTTTGTAATATTATACGGGTGTCACTATCCTCCGTGCAGTGTAGATATGAAAGTAATTCTATCCTTGTCTTGTATTTCATAATCCAGCTCATCCATTAACTCCCAATCTGTATCGTTAATTAAAACTAAAATACCTGGTCGTACAGTTCCGTTATGTATGAATAATTCAGGACGTTCTTTTAAAAGATTATCTTTGATCCAAAACATGAGTCTTTTCATATTCCAAGTCGTATTCATTTCATCTAATTCTATTGAATGCTCTTTAACATTGTCAAAAAGCAGTTCGGCTCCACCATTAAACTCTATTATTAAATGTAACATCACTGTAAGAAAATTTAAGATTTTTAATTAAAATATATTTATAATATAAATAAATAGATAAAAAAATAAAACGATGAAATCAAAGATTTCAAAAAAAAAAATTCTAGCTTTCACTGTCAGACATTTTAGCTTTCACTGCCAGACATAGATTCTTTAGATGTTAGCATGTGTTACAGACAAGAATAATCACTTGATGATATGTTGACAAAAAATTTTACAGCAGGATGTCATTTGTAATGTTGACATTCTACAGTATTATAGAAACTGAATCCTTTTACCATGGGCAAAATACCAACAGACTTACTTGCCACTCAAGGCTAACAACCTTCCATCATCCCCTAAGCAAATGAGCTATTACATTGCAAAGTCTAAGATTAATATTATAAGTTACCCAGAGAACTTTCTAAAACAATTCTAAATTCAAAATAATTCCAAAACAATCTACTAAAAGAAAAATTATCAAAACAGAAAAACTCATTTTCAGATGAAAAACTAAAAAAGCTAATAAAAGCAAAAAAGTACCAGTGGACAAGTGATTTAAAAGACATTCTATATATATGTCAAGTCATATATATAGACTACCATTAAAGTAATTACATCTGTAAATAACCAGCTACCTTTTAGAAATGTTATATTGTGATATTTGATAACTATTAGTAAACAAAAACAACATCAATGACCCTATACTTACATAAATGATTCCCATAAATCACTTTTTATTTTAAATGTTGCCATTTTGTTTAATCCAGTACACGATTTTCATAACTCCTTTAGTTTTTGGATTCCCTAGCTTATGTTATGATTCCTGAGAGTTTGTTTAAGATTTTGTGTGATACAAATCTGGGGGTTTAAAGCACTTAACATACAGAGATAGAAATCTTCTGTCGCAAAGAAAACACAGAAAAGCAAATAAAAGAATACTGTAACACGAAATATTTAATAATCCAATTAAATAAATACAGTCCAATTAAATGTTCATGTTACCAATGAAAAATTATTATATTTTATTAATAAATGTTTTTAAATTTAGAATAACAACCCACACTGTTTTATTATTATTTTTTAACTAACTTTGTGTTTTGGATCACTATTATGCCGATCAAGTTTGTTTTGATGGCACTTTTCATACCATTGTGTAACTTGTTATTTTCGTTTGATATATCTTTGTATTTTTGACATACCCAACATGTAAATCACTGATTCGCTTATAGATGTGCAACAAAGAACATTGTTTACCATTTTTAGTGGCCTGAAACAGATTAGTAATGATTCCATTGAAAATGTTGCTTTTTGCGACATAAAACATAAATTATATATGACCACCACTATATAAATCGCGAAACAGACGATCGTTAAAACAAGCATTAAATATAAGACACGTAACTTTCGTAAGTTACTGCTTTTTATTATTATCATAATACTTTTATTTATGAATGTTTTTTCATCACACTGAACATGAAGTAATATATGTTATAACAAAAAAAGATTATGACAAGAGTGTTAGCATTCTTGAATAACATAAAGAATCAACAAAGAACGACAAATAATAAATACAAGAATATAATGAAACCTACTATTCCATGTGGATTATTCCAAAAAAAAGAACTCTTTATCAGTAATCCACGATTTTGACTTTTCTGGTGTCATTCCATTACCTAATATGTTGCTTTCACATTTTAGGGGTATCTTGGATGGTTTCCTTTGCACCAGCAACGGTCCTGCCGTAACTGTAATATTTGTTGTTTCGTTTCCATTACTATTTGGGGAACTTATAACGGCCAATTGTAGATTTTTCGTGGTCTCAACTACTTTACTTTTAACACCAAAAAATTTAAATAGACATTTTCTAAGAAATTATTATCAATTATCAACACAACCTCTTCAGTAAAACTATAATACAAATCTGATTGTGTATTTTCGACAGACAAATAGAATCTTTATTTGTTGTTTTTAGAATTTGAAGGTAGGATGACACAACATTATTATCCCAACTATAAATACAACTATATACAGTATTGCTGTACATGTTATATAAGACGACTAGGTGGCTTTTTGATTGAATAGAGTTGGTTTTCCCCAATGCTTTGTTGACAGGAAGGACATCCGGCAGTAAAATCAACTTGATCCAATACCAAATCACATACAAGTCCTGCGTCAAACCCCTAATAGGGTTTTATTGAATTGACCTGTAGCCTTTCACATTGTCACAGGCTTATGGTAATCTTTTCATATAGTGGTGGTATGACTTTATTTTGTTTCTGATATGTTGCTTGCTCTGTGAAGAGAGTACTGCCATTTTGGGAGTGAAATAAGTCTCGGGTTGTGATTTTTTTTTTTGTGGTGTTGAGATATTCTTCGGATCTATATGTGTGCCTAAAGCCTGTGTATATGTGGGGGCATTCAAAACAGGTATAATGAGGTTATTGAACGACATAAAACTCCAGATAACAATATTGACAATTTTTATAAAGAAAATATGTTTTCTTGAAACTTATTTTAAAACTGATTGTGTTGTACATAATAATAGCTTTTTTAGTAATTAAAAATATGTACGCACAAAAAGTATTTGTATGTTCGCATATTCACAGAGAAATAATAAAGTACGTCATCACTTGTTTTATTTTGTTGGCGTATGTACGTGCGTACTTACACGATTTGTTCAGCCTTGGTTATGAACAAATAACAAAGCATAAAAAATTTGTTTTACATTTGAATACTTTATACACAAAATTGAACATACATACTAAAACATACCTACATAAACATAAACATTTAAATATATTTGTTTCTTAAAGGGTATGAATTTGGTAAATTTACTAAGATATTTGAAAGCGTTAGCAATTTTACAGTGCAACCTATTTCCCAGTGTGTAAAATTTCCCAGTGTAAAATAGGCTTAAAAGTAGCGCCTCCTTTCTTTTTGTAATAATTTCCGCAGAAAACAAATTAAGAATAAACAGTAAAAAAAAAAATTAAACCATTTAAAGATGCTTCAAAAATCCTAAGTGCTTACTTATCCAGTGAGTAGAAATACAAATACATCAGACAACTTCAGAGAAAATACACAACTGCAGAGAAAATACACAGCTTCCAAAGTATAAAGTCTCCAAAAGTAATCAGCAAATAATAAAACCTTTTTTAATCAATTCTGTGGCATAAAATTTCACCAAAGGAGGTTAACATTTAAAAGATTTTATTGGCATCAATACCCCAAAGAAATAAAATTCTTACAGCCAGATAATCATCAACAATCAAAAGAAAAATCTCTAAATTAAAAAAGGGAAACAATTTTCATATGCCACATTTATTCCAGGGTTTGTAAATACATTTTTTCAGCAAGCTAATACTCATTGTCAGAAGGAAATCATACTGGTTAAAGATGCATCAACATTCCAAAGAACTTGCTAATTCCAACATCGTAGATATTCAAATACATCAGTCCAGCTGCAGTGAAGATACATGCTATGCCCCATGTCGCCTTGGCTGCAGGAACACCAGGCCTCCAAAAATAATCAGCGATTATTGCATTGACACCCCTAAAACAAGGTTATCATCAAATGACTTAAAATAACAAGATAAAATAAAATAATTTAAAATAAAAACAAAAAACTTTTTTAATAGTGCACATTGATAGATTATTCATTGAAAACATAAATTTTTTTTAAAATAAAGAAGCAAAAAAACAATTTTCCCCCGGTATGTCTGGCCTCAATTCTAGTATGTCTGGTCTCATTTCTAGTATGTCTGGTCTCACTTCTAATATGCCCCGTTTCGCTTCTTGTATGTGTGATCTCGCTTCTAGTATGTCTGGTTTCACTTCTAGTATGTTTGGTCTCACTTCCATTATGTCTGGTCTCAGTTCTAGTATATCTGGTCTCACTTCCAGCATGTCTGATCTCACTTCTAGTATGTCTGATCTCACTTCTAGTATGTCTGGTCTACCTTCTAGAAAGTCTGGTCTCGCTTCTAGTATGTCTGGTCTCGCTTCTAGTATGTCTGGTCTCATTTCTAGTATGTCTGGTCTCATTTCTAGTATGTCTGGTCTCACTTCTAGTATGTCTGTTCTCACTTCTAGTATGTCTGGTCTCACTTCTAGTATGTCTGGTCTCATTCCAGTGTGTCTGATTTCACT
>JAUZNK010080333.1:0-13256 GCA_035046665.1 Euphysa ruthae | reverse complement strand
CCCCCCCCCCCCCCCCCCCCCCCCCCCCACGGAGTATTGAGAAAAACTAATTAATCAAGTAAAGTATACTTTAAATAGTTCCAATTGTTATTAGGTATTATGATAACCTTCAAATAGCTTTTTTACCTTAACTGGAAATCTGTATAATGAACTTTCAAAAAGGAAGAAACCTACATTTTTGTCATCGAACTTTAATTTAATTTATAATAAGAGATCTAGAATTGATAAAAAAAACCCTGAAGATCGTTTTGAAAGATTTAGAAACAAAATTATCAGAATAAATAAATAGTCAACCTTAGAAATCATTTTAACTTTTACACTGGCACTTTAATAATCAACCTAATATATACAAACTTAAAATATCATTCCAACTTTCACATTGGTAAATTTATAATCCATTTTAAAATAATATTTCAACTTTTACAAAATTGATAATTGAACTTAGAATATAATTTCAACTTTTACACTGGTAAATTACTTGGTTAATCAACCTTAAAATCATTTCATTGTTCTTTCAAATAATTAGGATAACCAGGCATCATCAAGTATTTACCTTTTATTAAATTAAAATTTAGTGGAAATTTTTTCACAACAAAAATGTATATTTTTTGATAGAATGATTATCTGTTTAGATTATCATTTATAGCGGGAAATTGCATGTCCCGTCAACTTTTCAGCCTTATTTAGACAAGCAAACACTTAAACAGTCATCAGAACAAATGTGAACAAGCACTCACCTCGTTGCATTTTCACAGGAAGCAAGTATATCAAAATGATTCTTTTATTTTTCTTACAATCCTTGTGGCAATGTTCAAAAGAGTAAGATAGCAGTTCATCTGCTAATTTACATTCAGAGTCAAACATTGCCTTCTTTCCAACAAAGTATTTATAAGTAACTAAGTGAGCTTTAGGAAATTGATCTTTGATGGCCAACGCATCAATAGCTCTAGTCAAAGGTTTACAAAGTTGCAATTTATTTATCTGAAAATAGATCTTAAATAGTTGATTGACAATTCCTAGCATGCCCCACTTCTTTGAGTTTTCCATTGCAGCACGAGTATCACTGACACAAACACGAAAACAGTTCATTAAGTATTCTGCAGATTTTTCTAAATTCTCATTCTCCTTTCCAGACCCATGCTTGTTTTGCTGAGAATCAGCTCTTAACGCAAATAAGCGCAAATCCAAACATAAACTATACAATACAGGTAAAGCCCAAATTTCTTCTTTCATGGCTTGAAAAACCTTAAGGAAGTTTTGAATAACTGAGACATGTGCTTGATATGCATTTATGTAATTATTCTCACTTACTGCCCACACTGCAGTAAGATGAGAGGCAATCATCTCATCCAAAGGAGGATCGAAGAATCGTGAAGTAATGTGAAGGGATTCGGATAGTTGCAGTTTACTACTTGCTACATGAGGGTGTTTATGACCAACAAGTTGAGCCCATCGAATACCATCTTGGTCATCAATTGCATTACATATTGTTTCACAATATTGATTTGGGGTAAGATGGGCCATTTTTATGATATAAATTTATCTAAAAAATTAAACAAAGACATGATTTTTTCATAATGAAATAGAAATCATTAATCAAAAAAGTAATAAGCTTTATTTTTAAAAAGCTAGCAATAAAAAATTAATTTTTTATTTAATGATAGACCTCCAGTAAGAATAAAGTACCAACATAATGTAAATTATCAACGTCAAAGCTGAAAAATTGGAAAACAAAACAAAATAGTTTATTTACAAGAAAAATAGCCAGTCAAAGCATATTGCTATCAAGCAATATTTCAACTTATTAGCATTATTTTTAGGATATGAATTTATGAGATCAAGAAAACATTACTATAAAAAAGCGATAATAGACTGAGGGATATTAATAGAACAGTCTTGTAAAATTTGGGCAAAGCAAGGGTGTTTCTAAAAAATTAGGACGGCCACATGGAATTTTTAAAATTTTGATAAATACAAACTTTTGTTGAGAAATAAAAATAACTAGCCCATTTCTGAAAAACAAGAATATTTTGAAAGTGAAAAAAATTATAAAATTTATGTCTTAGAAACACAGCAAACTTTTTTCCGCTTTTGATAGGTAAGGTTTCAATCAACAACTGACCTATATTTTTGGCAAAGATATCAATTTCCTATTTAATTTGTCCTTTTTCTTTTAAATAGAGAAAAAAATAAGCAAAAAATACGCAGAAGGTTTGTTGCAAAAAAGATCAAAAACAACTCTATAAATGGATTTTTAACATCATAATAAATTTCATGTACCCAAATACTTGAATGATTGAATGAAAATTTTTTCTTACTTTTTAACATTGTATGGTTCTAATAAAATTTTCTAATTCACGATTTAAAAAAGGTGAAAAATACATATGATAACATAAAATGTTAGAAATTGTAAGCGGCCACTAAAAGTCTCCACTCAGGGGAAACAAAGATAGTTTTCTTAACTCCTGGTACTTAGACCAGTGGTTCCCAACATGTAGGTCGCAACCCAAGGTTGTGTCACTTGAAAAACTTTTTGAATCACCCAAAATTTTTAATTTAACTCTTTGCTCCATCCACCCAATATTTTAATTTGGAAAGTTTTGTTTACAATCAATCAGAAAAAAGCTATTTTCTATAAACACAAATTTTTTGCAGTCATAAGATAATATTGTTCTTCAACCAATAGATAATAACAAATAGATTGTAAATAATTTTTCCAAAAATCAACATATTTGGACCCAGTACTTAATAACGATAAAATTAACAATAATAATACCAAGATTGCCCATTTTTTTTGCAGTAGAAAATGACTCTTTGAACTGAATCAAAGATGATTTTAAAGGTTTATGGTACACAATAATTAAAGGATTGCATAAAGAACAATATAATAACAATGCTAATGTTAGAAATTTAGTTAGAAAATAAAGCGGTTTAAACCAAAAATTTATTTATTCTTTAGCTCTTTTATTTTTCTTTTTTCCCTCTTTAGATCCTTTTAAGGAGTTTTTCAGGCCTTTTGATGAATTTTTAGAGAGTCTCTTTTTCTTTGCCATAAGTCGAGTTTCTTCAGTGATTTTATTTGGAGAAGACAAGTTTTCCGCTTTAGACTTTTTAATGGACTTATCTGTAACATTCATTGACTTCCGTTTCCGTTTTTTAGATTCACTGGGTGAATCATTTCCTTTTTCAGTTTGCATTTCTTGATTGTTATTTTCAACATTGTTTGATTTGTTTTGGTTTTTGGAGTTCTTTTGTTTGACCAGCTCCTCTTCAACATTTGAAGTTTTATCAATTGATTTCCCAAGAGCTAGTCTATTTAGTTTTTTCTTCTCGCTGTCCCATTCCTCATTACCAACACTTTTAACATCTTCAATCGTTTCTAAAAGACAAAATTATTATATTAGATCAGTTTCAAAAATAGTGTGACATTTTTTAAATTTGCTTATTTTAGCAATTTTTACCAAAATGTGGATTTATCCGCTTTACTTTATCCTTTATTAACGAAATTTAAAAGCTGAGTTGAAATCAATGGTTCGAATTACCCTAGTAGTTTGACATTTGTTATCGGGTTGAATATTCCGGTTTACAACTAGTTTATAAAAATGTAATCCAGAATGTACCACCGATATATTTATTGAAAAATTGGTGAAATATTTATATGGTTTATATGAGAACACCCCCTTTTACTCAGGGAGGGATTTATCTTTAGGTTAAATTTTTCGGTTTCTAAGGTTTTTGAAGGTAGTGAATTTTGACCAAAAAAATTGCATAAATTGCAATTCTCATATTCAGAGAAAAACTTAAATAAATGACTACATTTATGGGAAGTAACAAGTTACAAGACTATATTTTTGGATACATCAAAAAAATTTTGATTTAGGTTGAATTTTCCAGTTTCACATTATCTCAAACACAGAAGAAACTTTGTAAACTGATCAACTCACCTTAAAAGTACAATAAAAAAAAAAAATGAAACCATATTTGTTTGAATTATTTATTATTTGTAAGTACCTGTTGAAAAAATAAATGTTTTTATTCTAACAATTCTGTGAATATTACGGTTTACAACAAAACAAACCAGATTATTAATACGATGCTGATAATTACGATTTAAAAATTAAAGCATTAAAAAGTAAAAGTCATTGAGAACAAAATTATTTAAATAACTTTTGCAATAGACAAGGAGAAATACTGTATTTTAGGATACATCAAAGAACTTTCCAATTAGGTTAAACTTTCTGGTTTCACATTATCTCAAACATAGAGGAAACACTGTAAACCGGTTAATTCACCTTAAAAGTGAAATAAAATGTATTACACCATTTCCGTTTGATTTATTTAGTGTTGAAGACCATTTGTTGAAAAAAAAATTCATTTATTTGAAGAATTCTTTACTTCGATACATTTCTTAACTTTAGGTTGAATGTTCCGGGTTCAGACTAACTAAATTCACATTAACTAATTTTTGGTTATATAACTAAAAACTCTTAAATTGATACAAATAGTAGGCTTTTATGACTGTACTAAAATAAATATAATAAATATAAATGAAATTTTACATAACTGAACAATCTCAAAAGAAAATAGCTGGGAAATAATATCAATAATATAAAAAATACGTTTTACAAGGTTGCCATACCATGGTGCTCAACATAACAACATAACAAATCAATAGCATCCGTTCTTGTTTTCTTTGTAAAAAAAAATGTAATTTTGTCTATCAATATAAATTTCTCTCCTTTCTTATTCGAATCAAACCTTTCCAAAAATTTTCCTATCTGGTAGCTCTGTTCGAAAAGGTATTACCATAATCATCCATGATGACACCTTCCGCTTGACACTCACCAGAAAACCTCAAACTACACAGAGCCAATACTTGTTTTGTCAGTAGCAATAGCACTATGGTGTTTACCAAAAGAAAATCATTTACGTTATTATTAGTATAACAAGCTTGACTCTTTTCTACTGTTGAGCAAAATGAGACCTACTTAAGTTTATGTTTAACTAATTCATACTCCTTGAACATATTGCATAAGGCTAAATAAATTTTGCAATCGTAGCACATGCATAAGCAAGTAGCTGCTTTTATGGTGGTTTTCTTTAGAGTGGCCTGAAATGAACTTGATCCTTCAATAGTTTTATAAACTTTGAGCTTGGCTAGTGTACGTTCTTTTTTTAGCTCTTGTTCAAAGATTTTTTTTACTACATAGGTAGGATTCGTATTATCACCATAATTATCAATTAAGAATTCAATCATTTTCAGTTTGACATCAGTAATAGTTTGAAGTATTATTTGTTATTATATAACTATAATGAGTTTATCATTTATCTATATCATTATATCACTATGGGAATAAACTAGCTAACAATGTTTCAAAATACAGTAAATTTTAAATAAATTCAAGCTAAAAACTAAACTCTTGTAAACTTCCAATTTACTCTTGTAAACTGGATTAGCCTACATGGAATAATTTCATTTTCATGTTAATTTTTAAAGTTTTATAGTTGATTATGACGCTGTTGAGTTTTAAATGGTCCTGCAGCAAGAAAATTAATTTATATAAAAATAAAGAATGTAACCCGGAATATTCCTTAAATAGAAAACTGTAAACCGGAGAACTCCACCTACATTTGAAATTCTTATATTATTGGAATGATTTATGATAAAAATATTTGTAGAAAATATGAAACTTAAATAAATTTGTACTTGGATAGCTCAGTTGGCAGGGCAACTAACTCCCAACTGTAAGGTTCCAGGTTCAAATCCGGGCATCGCCCACTCAGCGTATGAGTAGCATTCAATTCGGTACAATAAGTTTTTATGGTTGTCTGGCTGAGTGGTTGTTTACCGTAAGCTCAAATGGAAGCTCTAAGTATGCCAGAACCATGGATGATCATCTCTTAATAAGTTTTACTTTCGATGATCTCCCCACCCCCAAGGGAAATAAATAAAGTTAAATATATATATATCGATTCAAATCAACTAGTTGCGTAAACCGGATGAATTTGGTAACCGGATTATTCAACCTGGCTAAAACAGCAATAAAACATATGTTGGTCAATCATTTTTTTTTTTTTCCTACATCATCTACATTGACTGAGCAAAATATTTGTCTACCAGCTGACTTAAAAAAAATAAATAAAGTGAGGAATCAATATCTGTTTAAAAGAGGGGACTTTAGTTGGTATGCTTCTATAAAAAAAATTTTTTTTTTAGTATCTTTTTTAAGTTGCTTCCTGCTAGAAGCCACTAATAGTCAAGAAGCTAAAGAAAAGTTAAAACTCCTAATTTATGACACCGAAATGCTACCCATATGCTGAATAGGCAATAACCGGATTTGCACCAAAAACTTTGCAGTTGAATCCGATGCATTACCAACTGAGCGATCTGGGTATAGTATATGTGAGAGTATATGAAATTTTTAAGAAATAGTGATTTAATATGTTCAAATAAATTTCCTCTTTTTTCACTTCACATTTAAAAAAAAATAATTTTTCTTTGTTGGGATTTCATCCTTTTTAGGAAAAAAAGATCAAGACTTTTCTTCCAAAAAAAGTCAAATTATCTTAAAAGAATTTTTCATGTGCGGCTTTGAATATAGCTAATCCATTTAGTCAAAATTGCTACTATATATAAATTCTCTCCAAAGAATGATTGCATTTAAAGCAGTTTGCTATATAAAAAGAACAAGCTCTGATTCTGCAATGTTACTTGCAAAGACGACATCTTTAAAACGTTGACTAATTGAACGCTCATTTAAATCAGTTCAGTTGTGAATAAGTATAGAAAACTTAAAACACCTATAGAGAAACTTAATATCTACTCAAGTAGCTTAAATCCATCATAGTTATAATAAACATAACTTAATTTCAAGGCAAAAGTATTTCTGAATACTTCCAGAACTCACTATGGATTACTAATTAGCCATATCCCACAGATGCATTTTAGGAAAAAAATGGCAATTAATTACGCAAACAAAATTAAAACTTGGATGAATGTTTATATGACTGATATGATTAAAATGATTAGAAGAAATATTTTCAAACATCATGTGCATTTTTGGAAATATCAGCAGATAACTTCTTTAAAAAAAAAAAAAAAAAACGAAGGATGCAGTTTTCACAGTAAATTTTATGTTAAGAAAAACACAAAAATGTTATTATCTAACCTGAAATAAAACGATCCAAGTACATAATAAAAAACCCTTTTCTAACATATAACATAATGACCCCAGAAAATGTTAAAGAGAGAAGCTGATAAAAAGTTATGGAGTTTTAAGGACAAACACATAAACCATATATGAATGCATAAGACTCTATGGGCTACATCAAGAGTTTCAAAATACTGTTAAAACTCTTTCCAGATGAATACTATTGCAAAAAAAGAGACCCAAATAAAAATCAATAATTAGGAGTTAACTCAAAATACCTTCTTGGTTGACAGGAATTTTATTAGCAAACTTTTTGAACTTTGCGACAAAGAAACCATCCATATTGTGCGTATGTGGGTAAAATCGCCTTGTTAAATTCATCGTGTGATGAAATCGTTTGTCACGGAATCTATATAAAAACATATCACAAAATACTAATTATAACCAACAATATAACATAATACCTACTAATAACAACTACTAATAAAAATGTTTTACAAAAATATTATTCAATCAAACTCTGAAATTAGTAAAACTGCTATGCTTATATAGTAAATAAAAAACAGTTGAAGGAGCACTCAAAAGAGAAGGATGCTAATAAAACATTTACCATATTCCAGAAAATAAAACAGACAGATGACCAGCATCCTATCAACCATTATCCTATGAAATTTCACAAGCCATTTAGCTTTGTGCAGCACTTGTTAACATTAATTGGTTATTTAATCAGTAGTCAATAACAAGGTTTTTTTGTTTTATATCTTTTATTTTAATCATAAAATCAACAACATGAATTTTGTAATACAGTAATAATTTTCATCTCAAGTGTTTTTCAAATGAAATTAATCAAAAACTTTTATAAAATTTGGAAAACAATTTTTTTTCAAATATTATTATTACATACATGAAAATTATATACACTGCACAAAGTTAAGTAGTTTAACTTTACATTGATAGTGTCCTGCAACAGATAGCAAAGATTAGTTGTGGTTTTATTTGAACATGTGCCGATAACTTTATCAAAGACTTAAATAGTCTTGAGCAATGAATAGTGTTTTCAAACGTTGACAAGAAAAGAAATTATTGCAGTAATATTCTGCAAAAATTGTTGATGCATTGTTAATGAAACTTAATGTATATTTAAGATTCATGCGGAACTTAGTAAACAAATAATTTAGTACACAGCATATTACCTGACATATCCCTCTTTGCCAAAACTGATACCTGTGGATACAAGTTTGACATTTCTTCTGTGCAAAGCGTAGTCTACTACCCATTCATTTTCCTCAACCTAAACACAACCTATCATAATAATTCATCCAGCCACAAGAAGAACTTAAATGTAATATTTGCTTTATTGAGGCAAAAGAGAAAATATTATGCTGTTTAAATGGTATAAGTGGGAGAAAACAAAAAATATGTAGATAAGGTCAAACGGGTATAAATGGTGGTTGTGTTCTTAAAGCTAAAAGCATACGTAAACTTCCATTTAACTCTAAATTAAACGAAAAATAAACTAAAAAATAACTTCATTCAGAAAATCCGAAAAAAGCAATGAGCGGACATTGAAATTTAGCACAAACAGCAAACAGACGGACGGACCACACTGAATTCATAGATTCAATATTTTACCATTATAGAACAAGTTGAATAAACAACATATCCACCCGTCTTTGATTTAGCATCAACTGAATCGATAGCTGCTAATAGCAGTTCTTTTTGCATATGGGAACATCGTTGGATATCTTTTTCAGACTAAATTGTAAGCATAAGGTTAGTTGTTAAAATAAATAAATTTCAAGTTTTTGGTTATAGGGAATGCTTGCTAGAAAAACATAAAGGTTAAATTCATATAAACAGGTTTCTTGACATGAGATCAACTTTTTAAAGAAGAAATATTTCATATAAAAATATAAACTGATATCTCAAAACACCTCCCCTACTGTGGAATAAATGTCAACACAGAAAAAAACATATATATAATTTTATAGTAATAGATATCAACCACATTTTAAAGAATAAAAATCCAAATTCTGAAGTTAAGTTTAAGTTTTAACAAATAGGCAAACCCTCTTCTTTAATCAAAGAATCCCCCATTGATTAAGCATACACCTCGCGTATGGCTCCAACTTTTGATAAAACATACACTTTGAATATGCCAGTATTTTGCTGAAAACATTTCTATTAACTAGCATTTCACACAGAACTTAACACCATTACAGCCTTATTTTATTTAAATATCATTTCCCTCAAGTTCTCAGTTAACCAGTAATTTCCTCAAAAAGTAAAGTAGAATTTAAAAATCTTTCGAAAAACATAATTATTTTTTGTCAAAAAATTAGCTTTTGAGTCAAAAAATGTTTCACTATCTTCAATAAAAAATTATGAAAAGACACTGAACAGATTCTGAGAAAATTTTGAAAGAGAAACTTATGTGTCTAGGATTTTAAACATACGAGTCAAAAGGTTCTCTTGATGGTCGTTTAAAATTTTGATAAACTTTAACCATAGCTTGTAATTTTTAAGACCACGATTCCCATTATATTACGAAAGATGTATCCTTGCATACTCCAAAAATATCAGCATAATAAAAGTGTATCTTTTGAGAATTAAAAAAAATTCTTCACATAACCACATACACAAAATGTTTTTCATGATTGCCTAGTTTCACAAAAAATTTTTAAAAAAGTTAATAGACAGACTTTTTTTTTTTTTATTCCAGCCTAATTAAACTTCAATATTTTTTTGAGTCAAAGGTTTTTCAACCATTTTTGGGATTGTCTGTGCCACTGACAATATTATTCATATTCAGGCAGTAAAGAAAAATGAGAATTTATGACGAAGTAATAATTTTCCATTAAAATTTAAGAAAAAAAAAGTAACGGTTCCTGAGAAAGAGTATTACATACTGTAGTATTACATGCATTACATACTATGGCATTACATCATTGATGTGGCACGGGTTGGTTTTGTCTGAGGTCCAATAAATATCAAAAATCTTATTACTTTATTTGTCTTTACAGCTTCATCTTTTGATATAACCCCAGTTCCACTGCACGGTGCATCAAGTAAAACTCTATCAAACCCTCCCATAACTTTTGGAAATGAGCGTCCATCATAATTACAAACAATAATATTTGTGATACCAAGGCGATGCAAATTTCCAATTAATGATTTCAAACGCTCAGCTTTCGCATCATTTGCTACGACTAACCCAGTGTTTTTCATGAGCGAACCTAAACACAAAGAAACACCACTTGTTTAAGGCTTAAATTTTTCTGAATAACGTTTAAATTTTTCAAATTTTTGTGAACGTTTCTCCATTTTTGTGCAACATCTTTCTTTAAAAGGAACATTAAATTTGTTAATATTAAAAATTAGGGTCTAAATTATACATATAAAATACTTTAAAAAAATTTTTTTTTTAATAATAAAAATCTTAGAAGCTATTATATTCATAGAATATAATTAGTGATAGTCGTCAGATAGATCGTTAACTTGTAAATTTTAGCGCTAAATTTTAAACACTTAAATATAGCCAAATAAAGGTCTATATTTAATGAAAACTGAGTGAACTGCCATTAGAAACCAATGCAAATAAATATATCATATCATAAGTCATTTGACACCTTGTATTTATACTTTAGCAATTTGCTTATGTAATTAACTACTTGGATCATTATATGTATTGAACTAGACTATGAAAAACAGATATGTTCTCGGTAACCAACAAAAGCATTAAATGTCATATTTACAGAAACTTGACAGCAAATTAAAGGTGATACGTTTGGCTTTGACAACAAGCTAATTGTAATAATGCTGGAATTTATAACAAATTGCAGATAATGTTAGATTTGAAATAATGCTGCATGATTATTCCTGATACTAGTGATTAACAGAGGAAGCAGTGAAGTATCCAGCTTTTGAACAGAGGTTTTAAATCATTATTGCAAATATTAATATTTATAGATGGTTTCCATCTGAAAAAAAGTGAATGGCAAATTATTAGCAGCAAAACTTTATTGAAATATGAATTGGAAGAATAATATCAATAAATCATACAACACATTTCATACTTAAATAAGTAGTTTTTCCTCCCGGAGCTGCGCACATATCAAGAATTCTTTCATTATCTTGTGGCGCTAATGCCATCACAGGAAGCATTGATGATGCACCTTGTAGCATGTAATGCCCTGCAAGGTATTCGGGAGTAGCTCCAATAGGCACTGATGAATCATAAACAACCAAACCAACTTTAGACCACTTTCCAATCGGGTCAAGGTTAACGCCACGGTTTATTAGAGCTTGTGCCAAATCACGTCTCCGTGTCTTCAATGAATTTGATCGGATCGTTATTGGCCGTTTAACTTCACAGGCTTCAAGGAACTCTAAAATCTGATTAAAAACCATAAAATTAAACATCAATGTCCTCATTGTAAAACTATTATCCATGATAGCTTATATTTATTTAGCCAGAAAATTCCATATAGCATGCAATATATTTAAATGACAACCCTATAGAATCAAATTTCAGTATCTATTTTCCCTGCTGTATTTTATTTTTTAAGAATGGTGACGAAGATCCATCTCACCCTCAGCTACATATAAATCTCTATAATAATAGCCTAAATTCCTTATTCTTAAAATCATTTTACAGATTTCTTACAATATCTTTTCACTGGTCACCGCTATGGAAATTGACATCAAAAGAACAAAAAACATTTTCATAACAATATTTAAATAAACCAGTGGGCCCTTCTGTAATAAATTACTTTGAAATTCTTTTAAGATTTCTTTCCAAATGCTATATGCATTTGGAATTATAACGGGTATACATCATTGATTATTATTTTTTATTTATTAGTTAGTTTAAATAATGATAGCTTTTGCTATTATTAGTTAATATTAGTATATAATATTAATATTATATTAAATCTATAAGCAACAAATATTTCCAACAGAAGTACAAAAACCAGAATATTTAATAAAAAACGATAAATTGCAGGTGTTTCCTGGAGTACTTCTGTAACAAAAAACCTTTTTAAATGATAACCTCTGTTAAAACACATGATAAAACAAGCTAAACTTATACTTATAGAAGATAAATTTGGCATGGAAAATGACCTAAATAAATTTAAACAGCAGCTGAATGAGTAATTATAACGGGTTATAAGCAAGTACCTTACCTATGAATATCTATCTAGCACAAAATTTATAATGAACATCTATGTAATGAAAAGTAAAATTTGGAGCACCTCAAATTCCCTATCTGACAATGCCCCCAAATATTTCATTTTACTAAATGACATCTGTAAACTTTAAAACATTTATGATGACATTATAAAGAACAAAATTTTTAAAAAGCTGTTTTCAAATAAAACATATAGAGATAAAGTAAAAAACAAGTTTGATTGTGAGTGAACAGACACATCAGGGGTCATTAAAACATTACCTCACCAGCGGGGAATAAATTGATAAGGTATTCCATGAAATACTCATTATAAGAGTAATATGTCATCAAGTCATGTAACAGCAAATTTAAGTACTCAGAACGGCTCCTAAAAAAATAAAACAAATACAATCTCTAGTGATTAATGGACTCCCAAAAAAACGCTCATCAAAAACTGTGTCATATTTGAAGTGCAACTTTTGGATAAAAAAAAAAAAATTTTTGAATAAGCTTCCCCAAAAATTGTTTAAAATACTTGAGATCCCTGTAATTAACCATGAGAATAATCGAACTGAAGACTAGTTTCAGGCCCAAAACCCTAACAAGAATTTCCAATAGGTAAGTTTATTCTCAACTAAAAAAAAGATGATTTAAAAAGTTTTAACAAAATAGAAAACATTTTTCTTTTAGGGTATGTGACCATGAGAGAGAGAATGTTACATTTAACGTGGGGAACCAACAAATTGCTGAGATAATATTTCCAGATGGGCCGACGTGGCGGGTCTTGGAGTACTTAGAACGCCCATTTGTTCCTACGAAATTCGCTCAACCAAACAACCCAACCAATTTGAACTAGCTTTGCATTACGCAATGAGTTTTGCTCAGAAACTCAGAGATAACATGGAAATAAATTTCCGCCAGAGGTGGGAGTCGAA
>JAUZNK010080311.1:0-13258 GCA_035046665.1 Euphysa ruthae | reverse complement strand
GTAGCCAAAAGTAGAGATTTAGACTAACTATGAACATAAATATCAGCCAATAAAAACAAAATGTCAGTAAAAGATGCAAAAGAGTCTGATATTTACAAAACAGAACAAACTTAGGATAAGAATTGATCATTACCTCACCAAAATAGACATAAAAACTTAATAAAATAATCACAAGGGGCTGTTGCTAGAAATTTTTTTAGTGCATTCCTATAAGATCATAATTCTGGATAATTCCGAAAGTCCAAAAATTATATAAAAAAAAAACATTGAGAACTGGCAACACAGTTAATGGATCAAAACATGAAACATACATAGTTTTGCCTTTGGCAGCTTCTCTGTATTGTTCTTTTACCATTTCAATAGCTTATTACGTTTCATCATTTTACTAAAGAAAATTTATTTCATCATTGAAACACAATAACACCTGTAATAATTAGAGGAAGTGTAATAATATGTAAAGGAAAAATATAGTTTTAAAAGTTTTTTTTTTTTTGTTTTTTTTTCCAGAAAGCCATTGAAAAAACTTTTAATAAACCATTTTCTTTGCTAAGATTTTTTTTTAAATTATAAAGTAAAAAAGTATACAATTTTTGATTAGAAAAATATGTCAAATAAAAAAAACTATTACAACCAATTTTTGTATCCATAGCTCAGTTTTAGAGCATTTTTTTTACATATTAAAGGCCTGTGATTCAAGCCTCAATTGGGATTCAGAGGTTATGCTATCATTAATGAGATTTTTAATTCATTTTTACGTGTTTACATACTTTAAATACATATTAGCAACTAAATAGTAAATGCAGGGTCTTGAAGTAAAAATGTATAGCCTAATTATTGTATCAACTTGATCATTTAAATATAAGTTTGATCAAAATGTTTTATAAATTTTGATTTCAGGATATAACTACTAAAAATCATAATAAAATTGCAGATCTTTTAAGAATTCAAAATTTTTAGAATAAATAAAAATTTGAAAACAACATTCTCTTTCTTTGCATCTCAAACTACAAATGAGAACAAAAAATAAGCAAAGTGCTAAAAAATCTACGACCATCAAGCTATGAAAAAAAGCAAAACTTTATATTCAAAAATAATAATAGAATGGTTTTGAACACTTTGTTTATATCTACTTGCTAAGTAAATTTTTTAACAAAAAATTGGTATATAAAGTATTCATACTTTATAGTTCGCAAGTTTGTTTCTATCGTTTACAAGTTTAAACAATCTACAATTTTCTTTCGAAAACATTGTGAATAATTACAGTTTCCTAACAACAAAAATATAAAAAATTTTTTTAAACTTTTTCTATAATTATTTGTTTTTTTCTGTCTGTCCTTATCTCAAACTACAAGCCAAATTACAGTAACAAGTAAAGAAATTTAACAGTATTTGGAATAGTTACTTGGTCTCGATTTATATACATGGTCAATTACTCCTGTTTTCAGTGATTATTTAGGGTATGAATTTTGAAAAGATTGATAATCACAAATTTTTATTTACCTATGTTATAGATATGCCAGTGTCAACTGTAAAGTTCAAAATCATCAACATTTATAAGTACATTAAACAGAGTAGTATTATACCCTTGAGCAAACTTCACTCATGAATCAATCCGTAAAAAGACAAGTTGTTTCCTGGTAGAAAGACATTATTTTATTACGTCCTACCGTATAAGCTGTCAATTTTTGAATAAGCAGATCATGAGGTATCATAAGCTTTTATTGACGACTTTTAAAAAAAAGGTTTATTGGCTAAAAAAATACTTCTCGAAATTCTTACTGAAAATAAATATATATGGCAATTAAAGACTAGCAAAATGTTTATAGTTCTGTAGTTTGATTTATGTTCTGCTGTCTTTCTCTTAGATAAAAGCTATATCTGCTTATTTAACTTCATCTGGAAATTCAGCCAATAAGAACGTTTTTGAAGCTCCCCCACAGACCACTTCCAATATGAATCACAGGGATATCAACACCAGTGTTCTCTTCAACCTCTAATTTGAATATAACCTCTCTTAAAATAAAAAAAGATTATGTGAGTTTAAAATCATTCTTGAAAGCTATATTCTAGGATATTTTAAACTTATATTTCATCAAAAGTGCAAAGCAGATGAAATAAAATTTTATCATAGGACAAGGATACAAAAAATCTAATTACCAATGAAATAGATAATACATTAAAATAATCTGTTTTTTATTAAATTTATATTAATGTTTAAAATTTTAATATCTACAAAATATATTCTAAAAAATATTCCAAATAAAAATAAGCATAACTGCACTTGTTCCCAGAGATATTGAGTATAATTATATAG
The DNA here is from genome assembly GCA_035046665.1 of Euphysa ruthae. NCBI lineage: Eukaryota > Metazoa > Cnidaria > Hydrozoa > Anthoathecata > Corymorphidae > Euphysa > Euphysa ruthae. The sequence continues at coordinate 10,944 of JAUZNK010080311.1, read as the reverse complement.
CTTCATACAGAATTTTCAGCCAATACTTAATTTCACTTACACTATTATCAAAATAACATTTTCCAACATGACACAAATTTGATCAAGATCAAATATTACAAATAGTTTCTAGAAAAAATAAAAACATAATTCTTGGTCTTGTTTTCGGCATACAAAAATCATCATAAACGATATTTTCCAGAACCATAAAATATAACTTATCAAGCAAAATTGATTCATCTTTGCCTAAATTTGACATGTCTGGCCTGGACATGACAAAATTTTCAAAATAACTGACACATGAAAATATCACAAAATGTTATTTTCTAACGCCACAAAATATTTTGAAATAATCTGAACATCATATTTTGAGAAAAACACCTTTTTTGATTAAATTTGATGCTTCGGGGCCTGGATACGTGTAACACTACAAAATTTTAAAACAGATACCATTTCCAACATCAAACAAAATTTTTGACAAAATTAAAACATAAGTTTTAAATTTCATCTTTGGAACCCCTTCTAAAAAAAATCTGAAAATGTTTATTCTAGACCTAAAATTAATATATATACATATATATATATTATTATTTTTTCTTAAAACTTAAAATAACCACATAAAAAACTTATGAGCACTGAATGAAAAAGATACTTTAGACAGACTGACAAAAACTAAGGGAAAGACCCTATTGCTATAACTAAATTTCAATCTTGTAAAAAAGAGAATAAGGCGAGACCAATTTAATTTCTCGTTCTACACGTGAACTGGCGATAAATATAGGGTCGACTTGTCAGCATGTTTAAAATAATAATAATATGATCAATAACTAATGGTTGGTAATAATAATAACTGAAAACACGTTTTTACCCATCAATTTGTCTTTCTTGTTCCTAGGTAAAGTAGAAAACGAAAATAATGCAATATACATTTAGAAAATGTTTTCTCAAAGATAAAAAGGAAAATAATATTTTTTATAATTGAATATAATGAATATTATTATTTTCCTTGACTTCGATAATAAGCGGTCAGTAGGGCCTGCAGAAGGAGAAATTAAGTCTCATCTAATGCATAAATTATTTGGTAAGATTCTTACTTGATATAATACTTACTTAAACGAAAACATTAGTAAAATAAATTATAAATTAGTAATTAATTACAGAAATTAGCTGCCACGAAATTCCTAATCGCTAAAATTTCTTTCAAAAAGATTTTGTCAATAACAATGAAACATTGAAATCAGGGTAAAATTTTCTGTTAAATTAAAATAATTCTAAAATTTAAGAAAAAACCTTATTCTATTTCAAAGAACAGGCCAATAAGTAGATAATTATATAAGGCAAGACCAATTTGATTCTGTTTTTTACGAAATTTTTGTTGTTCAAATTAGATTTGGTGGGTAAAAAAGTAAAAACAAAAATCAGTTGGCAACATAAAGATGTAAAAACGAATGTCAAGGTTGCTTAGTAACTGTATTTAATAAGATTATAATAATTGTAAGATAACAATTTTTTTTAATTAAGCCGCTTCTATTATTAAAAATTCCACATTTGCTATCCCGATCAGAGTTTGAAATATTACAGTTTAAGTGACATGCTTGTAAATTACACATTAAAATAATAAAGTGATTATATTGCAATTTTTGAGTTTTAACAGGACTGTAGTCCATGAATAATTAACGATTAGGTTAAAAAACTTTGTAAAAGGTTTATGTTTTCTATTCATATGTCCATGGTTTGTAGTTGTTTCTTATTTAAAGTTTAAAAAAAAAATTTACCATTTAATTTTTTATCAATTTAGCTCAAAAGAGGGTTGGTCGGATCCTTAAAATTCCGAATCAAATTGGTGTCATCTAATAACAAAATTTAAAAATTAAATTATTTATATAAAAATTATAAAAAAATACTCTTTTAATTTTCTAATCAACTCAAAGAGAGGTTTATAACAGGTGAAAATTCAAAATTAATTGTAATTCTGGTCAATCAATTTTTATGGTTTACAAAAACTGAGGAAGATCTAAACCACATTTCAATCTTGAGGTGGCATATTGTAATAAGCCTTAGCTTTAGACCTTAAGTGATTTAAATAAAATTCAAAAAAAATATATATATTTAAAAGAAATAAATTTTTTTCTAACTTAGACTTTAAAAACAAGCATTAGTTATGGACCAAAATTGCTAAATTTGAACTTTTCAGAAGTTACAAATATCATAACTTTTTTAACTTCAAGAAAGAGTTTAATCGGAAGCAGAAAACCCTTCAATATGAGTCAAAAAAGCTAAAATGACCTAATTTTTATAAATTGTGCAACTGAAAAATTACTTAATTAACAACAGCCTTATATCTCCTTTGCTAAAAGTGCCTCGTCATCTTCAAGAGGAATGACAATTGGACCTTTAACATCAAGGCTGTAGTTTACATACACAATCAGAAGCATTGCTATTATTATGAGTAATCCTCCTGTGATTTCCACTGCAACCAATACTTCGCCAAGAACAAAGTAAGCTAGAATCACGCAAAAAAACACCTGGAGAGGCCATGAAGCAGCTACAAAACTGGCATTAATCTGCATATTACACCACGTAATTAACATATAGCACATAGCAGAAGCTATGAAAACAGCATAAATAAGTGGGAAAATCGTATCTTTAGTAATTGTGTGAAATTTTTCAGGTTTGTCAGTGTAATAAAGGGTTGCAATAGCCATAGATAAAAACCCAAAAAAATACATCCATGCAGTAGCATTGATAGGATAATCTTTCCACCGTGAAGAAGGATTATTAAATATGTACTTCTTTTGCATAACAATCATAACAGATGCTGCAAATGTGTTCCCAAGAAGAAAGATATAACCTAAAGCAAGACTTATATCATCTTTTTTCTCATCCGCTCCAGTATGTTTTAAATTCCGACCATATGTCATTAGTATGGCACCACCTGTAGCAAGAAATATACCAAAAATTTTCATCATACCAGCTTTTTCATTGAGTCTTGGTAGTTTCTCAACACGAAATAAAACAGCAGTAATAGTAACCCACACAGGTACAATTGGTTGAAACATTGATGCAATATCAGCAGATGTGTAATCAATTCCTAGGACATATAAAAGTTGATTCAGGAACATTCCAATAAACCCCAAAGTAGCAAACAAACAAATTTCTCTAAAACAAAATTTCAAGTTAACCATTAATAACGCTTTGTTCAGTTTTCAGTTTCACTATCCCAGAAGACACGACACAGCTCTACCACCCTCTAACATAATTGTAGGTAATAAGCTCAAAAAATTAAATGCACGTAGGGATCAAACTACTCATTAATAAAAAGTTTTAAATATCAAATAAAATTTGCATATTCTTAGTAGCTGGATGCTAAACTTTTATTAAAGGAAATATCACAATGTTTGTTTATAAAGGCCTGTTTCCCATTCAGTGGTTTCCAAAAAAGAATCCATTGTGCTCAATCTACTTCAAAAATTTCTGAGCAACAGATTTGATCTAAAAATAACAAAGAATGTGTTTTACTTTGTTTCAAAATTTTCAGGAGCTCTCTTGATATATATTTATATTAGTTTTAAATTTTGAGGTGAATAGTAGACCAAATCTTTCAAGTTATTAAGACATCACAGTTGCCTTAACCATATATTAAGCAACCTATTTTTATCTATAGATAAAAATTATTGAATTGTTTCAAAATTTTCTTGATGGTTAAAGAACATCGTTTTATTTCAAGCAAAATTTGAGATGGATCCCGCTTCTGTAGAATAGTTATGTTAGCTTAAAATTGTGCAAAATGGTGATCTAAGCATAAAATTTTGTAAAGTTCATTTTTACATGCCACTGAAATGAAAATCGATGAAACCCAAGATTGAAAGAATTTTTTAAAGTATTTTACAGAACAGAATACTCTCCAGCAGGAAATAAAAATTATGTCATCAAAGATTTTAAGGAATAGGCTCATCAGAACTGGAATTTAAAAATATTCAAAATTTATGTAAAAAAACTTTGCATGATTTTTGTTAGATCGGCAGATATTGCATAATCAATGAATTGGAATCCAGGAGGTAAGTATAATAATCATGCTAAAAATATACGGAAGTTGTGCATCTTTTTACAATGGTGGCGCCTACTAATATTGAGCATATGCTAACTCGATAAAATAAAGAATAAGCAACTTCAAGGACCCAACGGCAGATACACATCTATCTATGAATTATTATTAAAAATACTAACTCCTATTCATCTGAATATTCTTTATCAATGATTATCAAAGGCATGTTTTTCTACTGATCTTCCACTAGTGAAAAGATCTCTCCGCAATTCATCAACATCTTTAAATGTAGTGGCTCTGCTATAAAGCAGGCTAACAAATCGTTAGATGACATTCATATCTTTTTGATCCAAATATTTGATACTTGACGAAAACCTTGCAAGTATGTCATGTCTTTATGAATGCTTCGAACTTGATTAAGAACATGTAGAAACAATCTCCTGTTTGCTTCTTCGCGATTAGACTGTGATATTTCTGAAAGATTTATAGAACAGTTAGAAATAACTTCTTTATAAACCGCACATATATTTTGATCTCGACTTGCATTAACTCCTGTGATATCAGAGGAAACATGATGATTTGTCGTCGTTGACCTTTAAGAAGTTACCCCAGTTCTTAGGAACACATGTGGAATCTGAAACTTTCATGTGGTGACCTGAACCTCTTCTTTCTCTAGCAACTCCGTTCAGACTTGGTGTTCTGTAAACATCAAAAATTGTTTAGTTTTTGAAATGACGACTTTGTTTGTTTTTTTATAAAGAATTTTATGTTATTCCTTTTAATTAGGTGATTTATGCTCTGAAGCCCAAGCACAAAAGCCTCTCTTTTGTATAGCTTATACTTTTCTTCCCCTATTTTTTTTATCGTCAATACAGATTTTATTATCTCGGTATTTAATAGCTGGTGAGAATTTATTGCTTGAAAAAAAAATATATATAAATATAAATAAATATATTAAATATGTTTAAATATATTTATAATTAATTAATACATTTCTATATTAAATATATTTAACTGATCATCAAAAAGTAGATTCCACTGCTATCTTGTACCATTTTTTTGACAATCAGTTTTATGAATAATCATCACGCATGGGTAAACACAAATATTTTTTTGCAAAATATACTCCCTTATGAGAAAAAATTGATACTACTATTTACTTTCTTTCTTTTAGCAATATATTTTGAGGTATACTTTACTGGCCCTCATTCACTGTAGTTTTAGATATTTAATGTTAGTTATAATAATCCCAGTAATTGTGATTCTTAATAATGAGAACGAATTCAAAGAAAAAAATTATTTTCTTATAATAATAAATAATCTTATTTAGAAAGATATAAATTTCCCGCCATAAATATTTCTATTTCAGTTGATTTTTTAAGTAGGTTTAAAACACTATAAGTATATAAACATATTTTAATATCATTGAATAAATAAATCTCCATCCACAGGTTTCTTTTAAATTCTATTGCAATTCTATTGTTTATTTTTCCATCACTGATTCTTTTATTTAAAATTACTACTCATTTCTCAGAAGTATGGCTTGTTTACAGAGTGCAGAAGAATTGAATTTCAAGCCTATGATGAATAAAGACCAATAAATTAAAACAAGATTATTTTGTTTTAAACAAGCTAAAATATGCATACATATCAAAATGATGGAAAAAAAAAAGCATTAAAATAATTTATATAATTTTGTTTTCAGTTTATATTAAATAACTAAGAAACCTTGGCATTCGTTTTTGCACCTTTATATCGCCAACTGATTTTTAAAGTTATGATAAGAGTTGGTTGATATTTTTGCTGAAATATTACAACCTTACAGCTGATATTTTAATTATCTGAAAAATATATGTACTTACTCATTCCACTTTAAATTCTATTCTTTTTTGAGAAATTATTTGTTACTTGTTAAGTAAATAAAATAAATAAATAACTTGTTGTTTTAATTCGTTAGACGGCAGAAATTTTTTTTTGATGAAAATATTGGTTGATTAAAATATTTTTTTGAAGATATATATGCAATATTTGACAAAAAATATTTCGGCCATAGCAGACAAGCAAAAGTTAAGATTGAGAAATGCAGTATTTGAATTGCAGCTCAGTACTGGTGTTTGAGATTCCCAGCCTTTTCTGCTCAGGAATAAATAGTGAAACTATATGAATCTATGCAATACACTGCACAATAATTTTGAAAAAAAAGTAACATGTCACACTTCAGATGTGTACAATTGGCTTATGCAATATTCAAGTACTTGGAAGTTCTAGCTACGCCATAACAGAACACCATATTGTTGGGGATAACACTCACTCCATTTAATTCACATGAACTATTAACTACTCAGGAAGTTGTTTACTTATGGCAAGGCCTGTTATTCATTTCAGAATGAATTTCATGTCCAGATAACATCCATTTAATTAATCTGTTGGACTATCTAAAATCCCGATAAAACCTCCATCACCCTAAATCACTTTGCTGTTTGTTTGTGCATGTGATCGTCTGATATTCTAGAAGACTCTTACGATGTTTTTTGTACTGTAAAATTATCCTCCGTTACACTGCACACTAAAAGTAAGACAAAACACTCCATTTCCAATACAGTATACCAGTATGAAAATTAGGCGCATTTTTTTTTTTTGTTTACTGAGGCTAATGCATTCACCTGTCATTGTACTTATTTTAGTAATGCATATACTGGTTGATCATCAGTAATAACTGGAACCTTGTTCAGATTAACAATGTGTTGGAATGACATTTTTATGTGGTAACTTTTTCTGGTAATAGGCAAACCATTAACAATATTTAATTTCCTCAGAGTCCAAATTAGAAACACTGCTTAACCAAGGTATACTTTTATTGATTGGAAAAAGTAAAGCTGTCTGTAAGTGTTTGTCAATAGATGTAGGCATTCTGGTTTTGTCATTGACATGGGTTTGATATCTGTATAGTATTCAGGTAAACAAATCTAATCATCATTATTGGCATTAAAGTTTAAATTATAATTTTGTCTTGTTTTCTTGGGCTCATCTGTTGGATGTTGAAAAAGTGAAACTGCTTTTCCATGAAAATGTTTACTGGCAGTACAAGTCACTTATTAACGAGAATGGTTTTACCAGTTGTTCAGAATGGCATCTGTCATATATTTGCTTGGCTATGTACGTTTGGATTTCGTTGACACGGCTATGTTACAATCATACCTTATACTGCCATTTCTTTGATTAGACCTGAGTATTCAAAACAAACGACACATAAATGATCTCAATAAATTTTTAAATTATAGTGTTCACTTTGCAAACGATTACAACTCATTTGATTGCTATGAAAGTCAGAAAACAACTAGGACGTATCACTTAAAATCAGAACAAGGAGACAAGAAACTTAATCACGTATAAACCGTTTTAACATTTTTCTTTTTGACATAATTCATCAAATTTCTTTATATCCTCAGCTAAGGATTTATATCCTGCATGTTTGTCGGATTGGTTCCTGTTGGCCGGGCAAATTTATTTATTTTTCTTATTTGTTGCTATTTGACAAACAAAATAAAATTTCCAATTGGTTGTGTCAGGGGAATCATCTTCAACCTTTCGCTTTTTGTTCTTAGACATTCGGCTCTCCTAATAAAAAACAATTAAAACAAGTTTGTGTTGTCATAACTTTTGATTTGTATTTGAACGAAAATATTTTTAAACGTGATTAAAAACTGTGTATGATAATAGTATCAGGTGAACTATATAATTAAGATATAATTAAAAATATAATTTCAACAACTTACACTTTATCTTTTCGTTTTTAGTTGAAATAGCGTTCGTATGAAAAGATATGATATATTTTATATTTTTTTAAATCTCTCTCCACATTTATAAACATCCATATCAATATGGAGTAGCTTTCAACAAATGAAAAAGCTTATTTTTAAACATTTTTAGGCAAGTTTTCTGTACTAAAAATGTTCATTTACTACTTAAATTATAAAGTAAACAAATAATTGTCTGATCTAGCATCACCTAAAAAAATATTAAATCAACGGGTATGTTTTATGTTTAACAAAACAAAATTTGTGTTCTATGTATAAATTTCAGGCCATAATAGTAATAGTATGATTGGTTGGCGTAACCCAACCAATCTAGAAAAAAAGTTGACTGACTGTAAACATTTTAATGTTATTCTTTTTCTGCAGACTACAATATATTTTTTAAAGATAAATTTCACTAAATGTAAATATTCTTTTGTGATTCTTTAGTAAAACATAGCACTAAATTTGTTGTACTTTTTCTTATATTAGGTTTGATATTTAGCAAAAAAAGACTCTAACTGATGAATTGTGCGAAAATGTTTGCCTCGAACTTCTCAACATTCAATTGTTCTGAAAAACGTTACTTCTATCATTTCCAAACAATTTCCTCAAAACTTATTTTTTTCAACTACTTACCTCAAATCCTTATTTTCAAAATTTTTTCCTCAAAGCCTCATCAGAAAATGTTTTCCTCAAAATATTTTTTTTTCAATTACTTATCTCAAATCATTATTTCCAAATGTTTTCCTCAAAATCTCATCTGAAAATATTTTCCTCAAAATCTTATTTCCTCAGATTTTCTTCAAATGACCACAAGGATCTTACATCCAAAACACCGTAAGGAACATATAAACACTAGAAACAAAGGAATACATAAGATTTAAGATGCTCTTATCAATTCTAAAACAACACACAAATACAAACATGTTGAATAGAATGTCACACAAACATTTTGATTTATTTCAGGTCAAAATCAGACTATCAAATTAAACCCGGGAATTAAGTATGAAATATGAAATGGGTGTAGGTTATGTTGATAAATAAGTATGCTGAATGACCAATTCTTCTCAAATCATGCATCGAAAAAAAACTTTATATTTAAGTAATTAAAAAATTAAGCAGGAGGTAATTTTTTCTCAATTATAGAGTGAAAGTCATATTAACCTTTGACAGTCTAAATCCATCTGGAATTAAAATAGAATAAATAAGTAAAAACCGATAAATAAAAACTTTGGCTCGCTGCCCTCTATTGTCCAAGGTAATAACGACAAAATATGGCAATACGAAAGATTTTATTACTATAAAATATGAGGATGAAAAGGAAATATTGACCAACCGATATAATATTCCTAAAATATGCTGACTGAGATATTTTTTTACTAGTAAATAAAAAAATAAAAATGGTCTGACCGACCGACTTCGGGTTACGCCAACTAATCATATTATTATGGTCAGCCTTCCGCAAATATCATTTATAAATCTTTCAAAATTTTAGGTTTGCTAAACAGGAAAAATAAATTAATTCAATTACAAACTGTTGAGGAACATTTTTTTGAAAAAATATGATAAGACTAAATTTGGAGTGCATTCATTGGATGAATCTGGAGTGTAGAATTTGGAGGATTATGTCTGGAACAATAACACACATTTGTTTGTATTCAATTCTTCAAAATAAAATTTTTTCTTTTTGTATAAAAATGAGTCCTCAGAACCTTACAGTTTGGTGTCAGATGTCTTTACCAGCCGAGCTATCCAGGTACAGCCATATTATAAGATACCAATGATTTTCTTTGCAAGATTTCTCTCTAAGTAAACCAGAACCAAACCCGTGCACCCTTCTGAAATAAACTAGCTCAAACCTACTTGTTGGTCACACGTTAAGAAAATATTCTGGGAATGCTTTGGGTTTTATTTATTTCTAAACCACACACATACACACCAGCAGTGTATTTAGAATCCTAGACATACATAGCACCAAAATTTGTTTAGGGTATCTCTCAAAAAAACAGGAAACCTATAACCTATATCATTTTTGATTTTTCTTTATAGTATAAAGAAAAATCAAAATGACATCAAGTGCACAGACAAATATTAACTCAGAAATAAGAAAACTTCCACACCTTTTTTTATTCAATATCATTATTTTCTTTTCAGCCACAAATGCAGCCAAAAATAAAACAGGGAAGCATAAGCCATCTCGTAGTAGACAAAATATTAAAGGATCAGCATGATTGTTTTTCGCATATTTTGTGAATATCACCCCATATGCCCCAAAACCAGCTTGAATTAAAACCAGAGCCAAACAAATACTCATAAAATTGGAATATTTCAACGTGCGTACATCTTCCATTTTGTAAAATATTCTGATGCTGATATTAATTTCATTTGGTTTTATTTACGATGTATATATATACTGTGTAAGAAACGTGTGTCAGGAGGGTGGGGGTGGGGGGTGATTGGTGGGGTTGCGGAAAGGACTTTTGGCCATGGTCGAAATGCACCGTTCTTCTGAATTCCAAAGCGAGTAACTCGTATAGATAATTTTTTGCAGCATCCAAAACCACACTAACAAACTTTGAATAAGCGCAAAAAAAAAAAATTATTTTAATGGAACACGTGGATTTAAAAGAAACAAAAAACATAAATATGGATATTACAAAAGTTGAACAGGTAAACCAATAAAAATCGATGAAGATTTCATTTATTTCAACATTTAATTGGTTTTGTTATCTATTCCTCGTTAGCATGTGCAAATGTTATACGATTTGTAGCCGAAAAACTGTATTTTTGTCCAGTTTTTGATAAAAACGTAAAAGATGCATATGCTCTAATAAATAGTTCTAAACTAAAGTGTTTGAATATGGAAGAAACCCCAGCAAACTGCTTATGATAAAAAAGTAGACAAAATTTATGTTCATCAACGACAATAAACGAAAATGTGGGAGGCATCTTTTAAGTGGGTGGTCATCTTTTAATAAGATCGACTTTCGATGATCTCCTGTCATTAGTTGAATCAATATATAAAGGTTTGCGAAAGCATGGCAACCTTGTTGGCAAGCCAAAGTTAAAAATGTTATATATTAAATCTTGATGGAAGAAAACTGCAACAGGATTGAATAAACA
>JAUZNK010080300.1:0-13260 GCA_035046665.1 Euphysa ruthae | reverse complement strand
GACACTACCAAAATTTAAAAAGAACCGTCACATAATCAATATCAAAATGATCTTGATTATATCTCTCAGAAAGTCATACCACCGCCTTTTAAATATCATAATTATGAAGTAACAAGTTCTAAGTTTTAATTGGAGTTACTTATTTTGGAAGGATTTACATGATACAGAAAAATGTAGAAAGAAATACATACCTTTATTAAAAAAAAGATGTTTAAAGAAATGAAATCATCAAGATAAAATCAGAAAACGAAAAATTGAAAAGTAATGATAATTTGAAATTTTTTTCAATAAATAATACATTGCGTGATGATTCATTATTTTGTTTTTAAACAGGTTTACAAAAATCTACATGATTGCATAATTATTCTGGACCCTCTCATGCTAAAAACAGTTCAACCTCAAAACGAGGAAGGAAATGAAAAATTTCGGTGCAAGATGAATATTTTATGACATTGGTAAGGTTGAAACTGGCATTAACAGGGCATTATCTTACATACAGATTTCAAGTTTCCCAAAGTTAAATGTCACGAATGCTTTATACATGGGTTTCTTTTTTAGGAAGAGTTAAAAGGTATATATTATAATTTGGCCCACCCATGAAGAAATTTATTGATACTATCCAAAATGTTTTAATAAATTCCCCAATACTGTTGGTATTGTTGATTGCACAGAGAGAGTTATTGAAAAACCCAGCTTAGCAAAAGCAAAAAATTAATCCACGAATAAATCTCGGAATGCTTGGATTTATCATGTAGAACACCAGGTGGAACTATATCCTTTATTTCATACTGCTGTCGTGGTTCTGAATCTGATAGATACATTACTTTAACTTTGGTTTTTTAGATATTCTTCAATGTGGTGATAATATTATGACAGATGAAGGATTTAATATTTTTGAGCCTTTGATTTTAATTAGCAAAATTAACTATCCCTCCATTTCTAAGGAATAAATTGAGATATTCCCAAAGGAGCTGCACAAACCCACCACATCTAGCTAAAGATATAAATTTTCTGATTGCTTTGCTGAATTTAGATGAAGCAAAAGCAGCTTAGACGGAAGTCAGAAATGAATTGCATTAACCACTAACAAAAAACTTTTGTCATTTTAAAGTGCATTTGCTCATAAGACAATCGTTTTTGAGTTTGATTGTAGATTGGAAATCGTTATTTTAAGGAAGAGATAGGAATTGGTTTTTAGTTTTTTGTTAGTGGTTAATGTAATTCATTTCTGACATCCGCCTAAGCTGCTTTTGCTTCATCTAAATTCAGCAAAGCAATCTTTATTATTTGGTGAAATTTTAATTTCAAAAAGGTTATTGTCAATGTCTTTTCTTGGTTGGTTATTTGGTTGTAAGTCAAAACTAAAGTCCTTCACAAGATAAATGAAAAGTTCGCGCGTGTATTACTATGAATAGTAACTGATTTATTGCAAGAATTTGAAAGATTGTGTGAAATTCATCAAACTGGACAGTTTTGTCGGATTACATACATCATTCAACAAAAATATGAATAAGTTTTTGGTTATCTTCTTTGGAACCAGCCACGAAGAGGTATTCTAAACGAGCTTGAACCAACTTCATAATGTGTTGTATAAATAACCTATGAATCAGTTCTTCTTTTATCGTGTTAAGGTATTAACAAAAAAAGTTGAACGATAATGCCAACTATCCACGAAAAGATCTCCACGTTTGATTTTCGAGCGGGTTATGGTTTTTTAAGTTGTAAGTGAGATGAAAACGTCGTTATATAAATTAAAGACTATATCAATAATTTGATACGGGATGTGATGGTATGGAAATTTAGCTTTTGATAATTTATAGTCAGTCTCACCAAATGCATTTTTGATAAATGTAATTACAATATTACGTCGTTTGACTCGTGCAATCACAAGATTACCTTGTTTTTGTTAAGTCTAATTACAAAATTATTATTTTTAACTTTTACATATTTCAACAAACTTTCCAGTTCTACATTTTTCCAGCATCTCAGAAGGCTTTGTGCACTCTACAATTAGATACAATATTCGTTTTATCTAAAATTTCTAAGTGGTTAGAACATTCTGTGCCGAAGAATTTCGGCTTTTTAATTATTATTTACTTTTAATTATTGTAAGACTTTTTACTTGATGGCTGCATTTACGGTGAAACCGCCATCTAATTTCGGAAAAAATATTAAAGCAGAATTTAGATAGTGTATGTCTGTCCTCGTACTGTGTCCCAAACTTGTAATATATGTACCTATAAAAACTGTCTTTTATATATATTACTGTTTGTAATAGTATATCATTTTTTTTATCACCTTTACTGTTGTTACATGGTTAAATAAATTAAATGAATATTATCAAAACTTATGTCTTTTCAATATTTATGATTTTTTTTTTATCAGAATAGTAGAGAATTTAAATTCCAAAGTTGTTTTGTTTGCTTATGTTTTACTGTGAAAATTGTAGTTATCTGAAACTTGTAGATTGTATATTAGAAATGTATAAAATTCATTTGTAGTATGAAAACTATCTTAGTATCCTAACTTCTTTTTAAATTAATTCATGTTTCAATTATGTTTTCTTCAGTAAAATTTCGTCAGGGTTTGTAATGACGTCATTAAAATCAAGTTGTAATAGATCTTTTTTATTCCAGATTAACACAACATGGTAAGTATGTCTATGAGAATTCAATCCTCATAAATTTCTTTTTAACCCTATCCAGATTGGATTTTTTTTAATCTTTTCTGGCCGGGGGTTTTTCCCTGTTCGGATTGCTCAATTTACTTGAAGTTTGATAGGTAGGTACTACTCATATAATAGATTACAGAATATTGAAAAAAAACTACAAGGACTATTAAAATTTGCTGACATCAGCAAAAAATGCTGAATTTTGAACGATAGCAGGTCAACTTCTGCTGTAAGTTAAACATATGAAAAACATAATATTACTCATTTTTTTTCTTTTTCAATGACAGATATGTAGCACTGTATAAAAATTTATGTGTGAAATTATGAAAAAAAAAAGGAAAATTGTCTCAAAAAAAAAAAAAAAAAAATTCATCAAAACATATTTAGATAAGGGCGTGAAAAAGTCCATCTATCCCAAAAACCGTGCGCTTTATTTAAAATTGTGGTCAAATATCGTAGATAAATTCCAGAAAAACTCCTAAAATTACAGCAGCCAATTTCAAGCGGTTTCAGAGTTATTGAATAAAAAGTTAGCTCCTGGAGCACCCCTTGGCCAAGTTAGGATTGAGATAAGATTAAAAATTATAAGATTCTTTGCAGTCAGAAAGATCATAATTCAACTATAACTACTATTATCACACAAAAGCAATAGCAACAACAATAGCAAAAACAACAGTAAATAAAAAACTAAAAAATGCAACAAGGACAGCAAAAATAATATCAAAAGTAACAATACAAACGACAACACCAACAACGTAGAGAGAAGCAGTGACAACAAAAATACTAACAAAGACACAAAAATATAATAAAAATGACATGAACAGCCACAGTAACAATAACAGAACCAGAAAAAAGAGCAACAACACCACAAAAGCAACAACAACAAGTAATAGCCAACAATGGCAGCTACAGGAGCAGCAACAACATCAACAACAAAAATTACAGTAACAATAAATACACTAACAGCAACAACTACAATGACTTCAGCAGCAGCCACGGCAACAGCAACAATAATAACCATGGTTATAAACAAAAAAAAAAATACCATAGGTTGAATCAAGAAAATTGAAAATCAATATTTCTTTACCTTTCCACTCCATTTCCACTTCATCTAGACTCCACCTAAATTAAACAATAATTTTCATTTAGACTATTTATATTCAATTTAGAGGTATCAGGTGCCAAAGCAAAATTTTTTAGTTTCTGGAAACAGAAGAATACATCTCCATAAAGTACTTTAAGACTGAAAAAATTGTGTCATCAAAAAGGTTCTATGTATGGAGTAACTACAATACATTACAATACACTTAAGCATAAAATTTCTTCTTTTAAGAGGCTGTGCTCGAAATATAAATTCTAAATCTAAAATAATTTTTTTTTTTTTTTTTTTTGGGTTATGTGATGTATAAAAGAATCACAATGGAAGTATTGCTGTGTCAGACAAATTTTGTGCTTATCTTTGCCCTCTCTCTTTGACTGTTTGATAACATAAATTTATATATTTTAATTGTTTTGAAATGTTCTTTTTTGCTAATTTTTCAAATGGTGATAACTATTATGGCGGAGTAAAAACTAACTAAAATGGTTAAAAAAGTCCGTTTTCAAAGTACGCTACAATGAATACAGTCACATTGATAGTTTTTTAAATAATACTCCCTAATAAACAAAGGTATGCAAAAATAT
This sequence comes from Euphysa ruthae, assembly GCA_035046665.1. NCBI lineage: Eukaryota > Metazoa > Cnidaria > Hydrozoa > Anthoathecata > Corymorphidae > Euphysa > Euphysa ruthae. The sequence goes on along the minus strand of JAUZNK010080300.1, from coordinate 8,906 downwards.
ATATCAAATATTGTTTTACTAACAACAAAGAACCATTTTAGTTTGGCACAGTCATCAAAATTTCATAAAAATTCCTGGAAAGGCATTTTTCGATCTTGTTACGGTTACTACTCAAAATATCAAGTTATTGACCCTAGATGCTTAAAAAGTTATTATACTATATATCTACTGATTCATTCTAGATATTGTAAAAACAGACAACGGTTCCGAAACCATACAGAAAAACTTAAATATATAGATTGGTGCCAATGGTGTCTAAAAAAGCCTAAAAGGAGAGACACATTCAAAGAGCACTACAATAACAACTGCTTAACTGATTGGTTTTTCACTAATTATTTTACAATACACCGATTCAATTAATATAAAAACTGCAAAAATAGGCAGCAAAGATCGCTTTTAAAATCGTGCAGGTGGACTTTAATATAAGGATAGGCAAAAAAAAAAAAAAAAAAAAAAGAGCAAGCATTTAGGGGTGTTTTACAAGCCGTAAAAGAGAATTTAAAACGAAGCTATAATGGATTAAAAACGCATAAAAAGGATATATTTCGAAGCACGCATTACTATTATGCATTATTTATCAAATGTCGCCATATAGTGCGACTTTACACAGTTATTACTGTTATCTTCACCTAGCTTATGCTGATGCTCATATGCTTATGTACCTAAATATGTCGTTTTAAACCGACACTTGCATACTGGTTATTACAATCCGTTATGGAAACTCAAACCAAAAAAAATCCATTTTATATGAAAATTTTCCAAATTATTAATGAAATTAGGATGTAGTGTTAATTTACCGATATTTTCATTAATCTATGATTTAATGTGTTGAAAGCATTTTTTAGTGAAGGTGTATTTTTCATGGAAAAATCAATGATTCAAAACGTGTTTAAATATAGCCGTTCAGATATGTATATAAGGCAGCATTAAAAATCGGACAAGACTTTTCTATTAAACTAGAAAAGTCGTTCAAATAACAAAAATTTTTTACAATTTTCAACAGTTAAAAATCTTCATGCAAAACCGTAAAATAGTTGAGAGGTTACTTTTCTCGTTTTGGACCACACATACTCCAGCAGTCTGTATTTCTAATTTGATCTTTTAATACGTTTGAAATGTTTCTAAACTGACAAGCACTTAGTTGCAAAAGTTCCGAGTCCAAATGATATCAATAATAATGGTTCGCGAAAACATGGCAAGCTTGTTGGCAAGCTAAAGTTACAAGTTTCTTTTAAACTAGGGTGTTAAATTTGTTTGAAGATATTTATAAAATCTTTTAAAGAATTTAAATAAGTAAATTCGGAAACGAATTTTTCCTGATGATTTTAAGATTAAACACTAATTTTTCCATAACCAGAGGTTTTTTTTTTTGAATTTTTAGGTAGCAAAGTTTATACGAATATTTTTCTCTTATCTATTATAATGCCTTTATAACTCTTTACCCAAGTTATCCTTACCATTCATTATATAATAGCTAGATCTATTAAAACTTTATTAAATATTATAGCCATTAAAATACATTAAATGCGAAACTTTTATGTCAGGGTATGATCAACGCAACGCTTTATATGATACAGATACTCAGGAAACTCAAACCTACCTAAATAATAAATTTAATCCGGCGCCGACACAACACTTGAAATTATCGTTGAGATTGGAAAAAAGTAGGGTTTGAGATTTTCAGTGTCACCGTTGGTTAGGCTAATGATTTTGACAGGGGTATAGGGTTTGTTAAAAGTTTTTTAAGAATTAAATGGCTTTTCCATACTATTTCTAAAAGCAAACCTTTATAAAGATAGTGTCTTTTACCTAAGTGTTTTAAACAATTTACTAACGATTTGATTTTTCCAAAAAAACCTCATATGAGCGAATAGTGTCTAAAGTTTATGACACTTTACCATATGGTGAAAGTTAGCAGCTGACTGACTAGAGCATAACAGCCTTAAATTTATTTACAGCTATCTTTTTTATGTCTAAGTTGTTAAAAAGTTTAAACTGGATGCTAGTATTAGCAAAAACTCCATGATTGGGAACCCTTCCGAACTTCAATCCATTGTTATAGGTGGCAAAATTTATTTAAATATAGAATTATAACTATATTATCAGACTTTTTAAAACTCCGATACAGTTCAGCTTCCAGACGTAACTGTTGATAAGCGATGTCTCTTTCAGGCGTAAGAAAAGAAAACTTGAAATTAAAATTTGTGTTTTCACATATTCTCTATGTGGATACAATGCTAAAATATATTGGTTACTGGATAATCACAAATACAGCAGGGAAAAAATTATTAACAAGTTAGACCATTTAAAAAATTTCTTTGAGTATAATGTGTAAATTCTGTAGTTGCTAGTGATATCTGGATTATTAAATACGTTATAAAAAACTGCAGATGATTAATTTTTGTCTAGCCTAATAAATTTAGAATTTACTTGGTTGGTATCAATCCCTTTGCATTTGTGTTCAGATTTTCTGCATTCCACCATATCTTGTCACACTTTTTTACATATGAATTTGTAACATGAAATTTATCTCCTTCTTTGACCTCTAGTGACATTTCATCTTTTGCATCGATGTTAGCCTTCGCACTAAATAGAAAATTTAGTATGATAAAGTTAATCGATTATTTTAGAGGTTTTCATGAGGCTGTCAATTAAATTAGAATTTCTTAAACCTCCATTTATTTGCGAAAATTTTAGAGAAATTTGATGAAACTGAGTGTAAAATTTACTTTGATATATGTAAATAAAAAATAGCTCTTTTTCTTATAGATGATTGAAGAACAATAAATGTTATTGAGCAATAAGAGTTCCAATAGAATCCATCTATTTGACTATATTTCTTCAAATCAACCCGAATCAAATAATTTTAATCTCATCAAACCAACTTACCCAAATATTAATAAAGATTCCTTACATTTATGCGATGTTATAGATACCTTATCGGAGGAAGTGAGTTATATCAGTTTTATCAAAAATCTATAAAAAGTTCTATCACCAACATTTGTAATATATACATTTACGTATAATAAACATATTTAATGATAAATAGAAAAATTAAAACAACATGTCATGTTTTAATTTTTCTATTTATTATAATGACTGAGTTGACAAAGACCAATTATCTTTAAAATTAATATGTAATGATATTGAATATTTGCTTCAAGGTAAACATATTTAATAACATTGAATGTTAGCTTAAAAATAAACTTAATGATTCATATATTGCTTAATCCAAACATGGTAGTCGTTTTTCAGTTAGCTATTTCAATTTAAAAGTAAAAATAACTAACAAAATCGAAAAATTAAGAAAATCTAAAAATTAACTAACAAACAAAGGTAAAAACAATTTTTCTTATCTCCTATCAGGGGACACAGCGAATTTTTTTGCAAATTAAGTTTTTCTTTGGCTGTTAGTATTAGAGTATGTAGTAAAAGAGTAAAAGCTATAAATAAGTAGCAATGATCATTATGGATGAGCATGAATAAGTAGCAATGATCATTGCATATGAGCATGATACCATTGTATTGGATATTCGAAACTGAACCTGATACCACAAACAAAACTTCAGTGTTGTAACGCCGAAATATAATCAATATCAGCCGGAAAAATTCAGACATTATATTAAGGCTGCAAATAAAATAACTGATGCTAGTGATTTTGAGAATGCTACCAAAGAAAGAAACTGCAGCGTAGCAAGCCAAAGACAGCCACAACAAAAAAATACTTACTGCTACAATTCAAGATATTAAAACATCTCATCCTCAAACTAATTATTGCTTTCCAAAATCAAAATTCGGAGAATAAAAACGCTCGTGTCAAATGCATTACTTCCAGTAATTACCATGCTGCACTATTATCAGAGGTAAATCCGCTTAGCACTTAGAGAGAGAGAGAAAGAGTGAGGCAGAGAACATATTTCCAACGTATAATTTTTTAGCCTGGGGCCAACCTTAACGTATTTAGAGCTCCCATTTGAGCTTACCGTAAATAACTGCTCGGCCAGACAACCATAAACTTATCGCACCGAATCGAAGCGAATGCTACTCATATGCTGAGTGGGCGATACCCGGATTTGAACCTGGAACCTAATTACATAGACCCCTTTTTATGTATTTTTCTTAATGCACAAAAATTTTGTAAAAATATTCGGAGAAGTAAGAGAGAAATATAGTCTATTCGGAGAAAAATCATTGTGTAATTCAATATTTAAATGATGGCCCGGTATATATAAATATTTGATGCCCAGATCAATGTGAGCGAAATGCGTCCCATGACTATGTGCTGAAAAATTGGTAGAAATAATTTTTATTTAATAATCATACTTTTAAAATACATTATTTGTTTAATATTTATTTAGAAATGATTACATGTTGTTTATACTATTGCCATATCAAAGAAAATTCATGAAACCTAAGCGAACAAAGATGATGCTTACATTTTCAGAGGGTTCTCGTCGTGGAAAAAAGCCCAAAAATATTTTTATAGCCATCAGAACTCGTAATGCCATAAATGTGCATCATCCTATCATTTTGTTTCACCACAGTGCAGCATTGGAGAATTCATCGATAGCGAACGGGTCAAATGTAGACAGGTAGAACTAAAATACCTTTTAGAGGTTATAAAGTGTCTTAGATAACTTGGTAGAAAAGGAATTCTTTTGCAAGGACATAATAATAACGAAAATTTTATGCAACTCCTGTATCTCTTTAGGACGAAAAAATAAATCATAATTTATCACTCACTCAATCAATCAATCAATCATAAGTATAACCATCATGACGTCAGAACGAACTTTTGGATATCATGGGTTCTCAAGTATTGTACATGAATGTAAATGCTTTTCAATTATGGAGGATGAGGAAAATAATATTAGCAATAACAAATAGCTCTCTTTCTGTTTCAGAGCTGTAGATAATAATTTAAATGTTGACGAAGATTTTATCGGATTTTATGAAATTGACAACATCAAGAGCAAAACCATCGCTAAGTCAATCAAAAATTTCTTGTTAAGATTTTCTCTAAGCTTAGATGATTGCCAAGATCAAACATATGACAGGGTAAGCAATATGATGGGGAAGCATTCTAGAGACCCAAATTCATTCAAAACAACCAAAAGCAATTGAGGCGTATTGTCCAGGTCTTTCATGAGCTAAGCAGTCAAATCTTTGACAAAAGAGTGTCCGATTCTTCACAAACTAACATATGTACCAACTTTTAATAAAGATATCCATAGTCGAGACACCATGGGAACTGTTGGCGAAATATGTGCATTGGTTAAATATTCTCTAAAAGTGAGCAGATGCTTGGAAAGATAACCCAAAATATCGAAGAGGTGATTAATGAGGAAAGAACCAACCAACCACCGAAACTGGATACACTTTGTCGACCAAAATGGACTTTTCCCACCAATTGTTTCAGAAAGATTATAAAAAACTATAAACCCTTGATAGAACTTTGGAAAGGAAGCTTAGAAGGGAAGTTAGACTTCGAATAAAAGTCGCGAATTACTGGCTGTTAAACATAAATGGAATCATTTCATTTTTATTTCGGCGTAAATTTAAGTCAAAAATTGTTCGCAATTACTGATAATTTATCAAACCCCCTTCAACACAAATGTTTGCATTCCAGGGAAAAGAATTAGCAAATTTGACAAATAAAACTTTATAAGTCATGAGAAACGACCATGATTTCAATTTAATATACCAAACCGCAAAAATTCAGCTAGCAACATTGCTGCCATTTCAACACCTGCGTCCAAACTATTCAAATATCCAATTTGTTTCTGGAAATGCTCGTGCTTCAGGTGAAGCTTTTCATTCGGAAAATGCATGTGATCATTTCGAGGCGATTTATTATGAAGAAGTTGATGTAATCATTAATTCGATTCTACACAGTTTTGAACAACTATGGTTTCAAACATTTGGCAAGTTGAGCAACTACTCTTGAAGGCCATTGAAATAGAATGTTTGATGGATAAATTGAAAAAAAGTTGAATAGCATTTTAATTGCGATTTTGACTAGAATTCAATGCTAGCAGAATTTGGATTCCTTCCCTTTATGTGCAATGAAGCTAACCCTGTCAATTTTGGAGATGTAGCCAAAATATATTTAAATATATATATATTAAAATAATTATAATTGGTAATTGTATATTTACACCCCACCCCCAACTTTCCACAGCTATGAGACATTGGCTGTTTTTCATTAAAAAAAAGTTTTAAAACTACTAGGTTTTAAAGGTTAGCATATGTTGATGTCGCTCAGTGTGCTAGCGCGTCTGTTTTAGACACCAGTCACTTTGGTGTTATGAGTTTGCATCTCCCCCGCTATCAAAACTGTTTTTATTTTTGTTTATTTCATATTACAACTACAAATTAAAAAAAAAAAATTTTGATACCATAGAAGATTTTTTTAAAACCCATAAGCTCTCATAACCGAATATCGAACTCAATCAATTTAGCGCACTGTAAGATTTCATCTGATATTTATAGATATAAATAGGAATATGAATACAATAATTTATCGGGTGGAACATCTGTGCAATATTTATAATCTCCCCACTATCAAACTATTTTTTTATTTATTCCAAATTGTAACTACATATTAAAAAAAAAAAAAAAAAAAAACTTGAAGATCCATCATAATCATTCAAAAAAATAGTCACAATTGATAATCGAAAAACAAACGTAATCAATTTTGTGCGCTACAAGTATGCAACATAGCTGAGAGTGTGAGATATAAATAAGAAGTCCATTAATTAATATATCGTGTTGCACTCGAAAGTGACCAGTCTAGGTGGGCGAGCACAGACTGGAATAATGGTAGTTATTGTGCGTGCTTCGGCGTTTGAAGGAAACATAGCAAAGAATGAAACATTTCAAATTATGGACTGACTCCACAACAGCTAACACTGGCTCGAGAGAGGTGCCTGATATCGCATAAGATCCAGCAAGCTATGTGGGAGGCACCGCAATTTACGCGTTTGATATGGCCGATGGATCAGCAGGTGCACATTGGAGCGTCACTCGTAGAAAAGCGTTGTCAGTTGCCGGCATATTCGCAGAAGCACCAGCATATCCGTCAAAACTATGTTGTGGACTGGTCTCTTCAGATGTAGAGGTGGCAATGGATTGTAGCATTACGACTGACTTTACGGACTATGTCAACAATCACGAAAATTAGGCCGCAAAAAACAATCCTCACTTTCTGGAAGTCTTCTCAGTTAAAGCGCTTCCAGATTCAGGTAGAGTCACAACTACATCCGCATTAATCCTTAACCACGACAAACACCAGATATACGGTAGCCACTGGGCAGCATATAGGATCTCTTATGATGGTGTTACGATAATATCGCATAAAGTGGAGTGGTTCAACTCAATTTATCTACCATTAGAAGCCTAAGACATCATACTAGGGCATCGAAAATTCTTTCGGAAGTGACTTGCTGAAGTTTGCCATCGATTGGGCAAAAATTGTTACAGATATAACACCGCCAACCAGCAGGCACCGTCTGCTTGGACATCCCTGCACTATGCAATTTGGTTCTACAAAAAAGGCTCGAGAAAATGATTGGGTGGCTTCGGCCCTGACAGAGCAGAAAATGATCTGCGCATCCAAAGTATTTTAAAGCTTTAGGCCGATATGGCCTATTTTTTCACATCCCTTACTTGAGCAGTGATAATAATATTTGAGCAATTGCACTAAGGACCGGAGCCACAATGGACAGAAGGCCAGCATCATGTTGGCCATTTTTCAGGAGACAAAGCATTTTTCGAAGTTGGTTAGCCAATGCTCCTGCAAACTTCATAACTTCCTCTAACTTCCGTTTACTGCTGGAATAATAAGCTTATCATTAACCACGTCTTTGGCTATCATTTGCGACAGTGGGTCAAGGGATGCTGGTGGGGCTATTTTCATCACATAATCTCGCTCATCTGGAATGTTATCAATTGTATCATCGCGCTTGTGACGGCGATTACACGATAAGCATGTTACTTTAGCTTACATTTATAATGCCCTACACTGGTGTCATTCCAGCAGATAATAAAGGTGTGCCTGTGACATTTGGTGTAGCTCTGTAGCAAGAGTTTGGTGCCATACTAACACACTTCTTTTTGCAGCGCTGATCATGTCCAGGAAGTTTTTGAGAGTGAGTTTGTCTTTTGTCTTTTTTCGTATTTTTGCCTTCCTTTCTGCCTGTCTTCGATCAAATAGCTCTTCAACATTGCTTTGATCAGGGCGATGTTTGGGATTGCATGAAAAGCCGAAGGGACAAGCGGAACCTCTATGTCTTTTGGAGGAAAGACCGCCATAATTTGACCTATCAAACTCAAACGCGAGACTTGCGCGTAGATAGCATTGCTTATCAAACCACAAGAGGCTTAAATGAACGGTGATCAATTGACCTGGAAGCATTTTTTTTTAAAAAAAATACGCAGTACCCAACCAGGGTTTATTCCAGGGATTTTTGCTGCCACCGTTTTATCAGTTAAGATTGAGTTTTGCTTAGTGAGAGTCTCCGTGAGGCACCACCATGGTTGGTGCCGAGGGGAAAATTTTGGATTTTGCATGCTCCAGATCGCCGGAAACAGCTATTCCGACACTCAAAGCAAGCTTTTTCAGGCTGTCTGAAACACGTATTTTTAACACATAACACAGGTTATTTAACATCGTTTTCTTGTTTTTTAGGATGTAAAGCAAATCTCAGTAGTCTCATTTCTTAAACAAATCCAAGTAGCTGTTATAAACATTAAAATAAAGCTCTAACTTCTTGGACAATATGGACGAGGTTCACCATCCACGTTTGAAGCGACGCGACGCACTTTTGTTGATAATGTTGTCTACCATTTTTAGAAACAGCATGATCAGAAAAAAATTCTGGACGGGGGTTAATATAAAACTAATA
>JAUZNK010080289.1:0-13261 GCA_035046665.1 Euphysa ruthae | reverse complement strand
CATACATACATACATACATACATACATACATACATACATACATATATATATATATATATTTATATATATATATATATATGCCTGGAACAAAAGCATATCTCAATAACGCACATTTATTTGTATTCAATTCTTCCAAAAATTACATTTGTTATGAATATTTTTTTGTCTTTTTTTATTAAATTCTTCCAAAAATTAACTTTTTTATGACTTTTTTATTTTTTAATTTTTTTTTTGATTGTTTTTTTTTTAAGATGGCGTGTGAAGTGTGAGTATAGGTGGGGTGATATTTTTTTTCTTTTGAAAAGACAAATATATAAGCTATAAAATAACACTTTAACAGAAGTTTCAAAGAAGTTGATACGATCGCAGTATCCAAAGCTCTGTTATAAAAAAAAACATTCTTATCCAAACATTCTTATTGGATTTGTTAAGTGACCGAATGTCAATCTGTAATTGGTTTATTTACATTATAAATAAAAATACAAAACTTCAAAATTAAGATTTGTAGCATCATTTGCAATAATCGGTAAAAAATTTATGTAACCTATTTGAAGTGTTCTGATATAAGATTTGATATCATTGTGACTGCTTAAAAACACAAGCACTTTAGTGACTAATACACTTCCGGACAACAATTTTTATGAGAAATCTAAAAATCTTAAAGATATTGAAAATTTATACTTTTAATAAATAATTTCTAAAACGTATTAATCAAAATCCCACATGACATGTTTTTATCATAGTGAAAATCATTGAAAAATTACTAACAATTAAAATAAGACAGTTTGAACGTTGAAAAAGTTAAGTCCAGTTACTCAGTTAATTGATGGTAACTATATTCCCTGTTAATCTTTGATCCAGATTAAAGCTTCCCACAGGCGAAGTTATATATTTGATAAAAGAGATGTTGGCTATAATAAGGAACAAAAAAATTTTTAAAAATGTCACCATTTACATGAAAATTAAAAAAAAAATAATGAACAGATTTTGAAAAATTTCAGAAAGATTGTTTTAGGTCCAAATATTTTCTTGCTTCAAGCCCTGAAGACTAGGGCTAACAACATTTCCAGAATACCCAATTATTAATAATATTATTTCCTTTAATTTTTTATCTGGATAGCTCAGTTCATAGACCAACCACAAGATCATGAGTTCAAATCTGGATATCACCCACTCAGTGTATAAGTAGCACTTTGGTGTATTATGTTTGGAGTTTTAATGTCTCTTAAACTTCCTACCCAGCAAGAAGCAACTTATTCAAAAAAAAAAGCAGGTGGCAGGATAAAATATGTCCTTTATACATAAAAAATTTAAATGAAAAAAAGATGTGAACAGATTTCAATAAAATTTGAAAAATGGTGTTTTTAGGCCTAAAATAACAGACCTATTGAAAAGTGACAATTTGTACTTGAAAAAAAAGAAAAGAAAAGAAAATATAAATTTGAACTCTATCAATAACATTTTGATTTTATTTGCTTACGGAGATTGTCTTGTGAAAATCAATTTTTCCTTTTTTTTTTTTTTTTTTTGAAAAACCATTTCTAATTTTATTTAAAACTTTCTATTTCCCAACTCTATCTTGAACAAGCTTAAAATCCTGAAAATTGATATCAGTGTTGATATTAGATTGTAATTTTCAAACTTCCCTTGATGTCTTAAGTTAAAATAGAACCTAAATAAAGCCAAACTAACAAACTAAGTTTTGAAAACAAGGATCTAAACTTTGCAAGAAAAATATTGCTAATAAAACCTAACAAAATATATAACAAGAAATTATACAAATTGTAAAAACAACATAAAAAAAAAAAGAAAAGGTAAACACATTGATTGGATATTTTGTTTTAACAGTCATGGTCTGTAAAAATTATTAAAATCAAGCAAATTAAAGACAAACCTTTCAATGTACCCAATTTTCTGATAATATCAGAATTATATTATAGTATATATTATATTTGTCAGAACTTTGAAAAAGAGAAAATTTTAACAGCTGCTATAACGTTTGACTTTGAAATTTTTCTGTGTTTAAAAAAAAAAAAAATGAATTTCTGAAGAGCTATACAACTTTTCTTAGTTATAACGGATATTACGAAACGTAAATGTAAAAATGTGGGTTTACACTTTTATAAAAATAGGTAATGACCTAAAACGTATAGAGTAGTGCCAACAAAATCAAAATCATTAACAAGCACATCGTTTAACATGAATAGCAAAATAAAATCTGTTGATATTTTCAAAAATTACTACAATACTGTAGTACAGAAATTGAAAGAATCTATCTTTCTTCTAAGAGATTTAATTTGGAAAAAAAAAACAAAACACTTTCACAACAAAACTTTTCGTTTTTAACTGTTTTTAACTCGTAGGTTTCAAGAATCTTTGTTAAAAAACAAATACGTTCTTTAAAGGTAAATAAAGCAGCTGGCCTCGATAATCTTCCAAAACTTCTGTGTAACTGTGCTTCAGAGATATCGATACCAATCACCCATATTATAAACATGTCTCTGAAACAAGGGATCGTACCGTAACCATGAAAATCAGCAAAAATTCTTCTGGTATACAAATCCGGTCCTACTAATATTCCAGAAAATTACTATCCAATATTTGTGCCACCTGCACTTTCTTAAGTACTTCAGAAAGCTGTGCACAATCAAGTATGTGACTTTATTGAAGAAAACAACCTTATGACCGAGTTCCAGTTTGGATATAGAAAAAGAAGATCAACTGAACTAGTCACTACTAGACAACATCTGTAAAGAGTGGAAGGTCGTAAAGTTATTGGGGCTTCAAAATGACATCAGGTGTTTCTCAAGGTTCAACTCTCAGGCCACTTCTTTTTAGTGTAATTTAGTGACTTTGTTCGTTGTTTGGAAAAAGCAAGTGTAATAAAATACGCTGGTATATTTCTCCAGTTTGACTTTTGCTGTAATAGAAAACACCTTGCAGAATGAGATTAACGCTAATTGTAATTACTTTGACAATAACAAACTAATTTTGAACTTAAAAAAGGGTAAAATCAAATCGATGCTTTTCGGGACGGAAAAACAATTATCGACATTCAAAAAATCCATCACATTGTCATACTCTAATCAACAAATTGTCACAGCCAACGAGTAAAAGTAGCTTGGTTGCACCCTGGATCCATCACTACATCTAAACAATTTTTTCAACAATTCATAAAAAGCTTGTAACAGACTTTAGACTTCTAGCGAAAATGAAATCAAACATTACTGAAAATGTTGCAATAAAAGTATTTAACGTTATAATTGTTTGACTAATAACTTACATTAAGTAGTCTTAACAATCTTAACCTAAATAGTATACAACTGAAGGATTTAAAAAACATTGAAAATTGTGCAAATGATATGATATTCCACAACGCTGTTGTTAACACAAGGAGTTTCAAAAACGACATCAGTTCTCAAATAAATAAAAACGCTTGTGTAGTTGTTGAAAAAATGTGTTTCAAATCAAACTTGTAGCAATTACAAAGGTTAACTCAAAACACAATTTTGAGTTTATAGGTGGAAAACTATAAAATCAGCTTCCACTTCAAATAAGACAAATTGAGAATTTAAAGGATTTCAAAAAAGAACTCAATGATTACTTTAAAACTATTTTTACATTTTTGTAACCTGTTATTTCACTAACATATTATTTTAAATTATTTTAAATACCATTTTATATATTTCAGCTTATTGTGCAGGGCACACGTGACAGCAGCTGTTATTATAAACTCAAGTGTAAATAAACTCAAGTGTAAATAAACTCAAGTGTAAATATACTCAAGTGTAAATATCCTTTTGAAATACTCATGGATAAATAAAATAATGAAAATTTTATATTTAAGTAATAAAGAGAGATTTATTCAAAATAAGCATTTGTGAAATTATTTTCTATGTTTTTAACCACATACCTTTAAGATTCTGAGGGTAGTTTATTGACCTTTAAACCGAAATAATTCTATAATTGTATTAACACCACACCTTCTGCTACATCTGTTTCGTACATTTAAATTTGTTTTTTTTTTCTACACTCAGGCCACATTGAGTTATTTTTCCACAAGAAGTGTTTTTGCTACAATTTTGATGCTCAAATGTTGTCATTTTTATATCATAGATTTACCCCCAATGTAAAGTTTCAATGAAAATATACACAAAAATTGATTACTTAAATTAAAAACCTTCCTTGCTTAGTTTTTTTGGCCATTATTTCTTTCGAAACGCTATATTTGTACATTTAAAAATTTTAACATTACAACCTGTCTATAATGTAATTTTGGAAAAAAAAATTTTAACATCTGATGATATATTTAAATATGCTGTTTTTGTTTTTGTCCATAGATAATATAGCTTTTATAAAAACCGTGGTTTTAATTTTTTCTAAAAGCAAATTCAAATATTAAATCTATAATCTAATTTTAAAACAGCTACTGGTTTGATAATGATTTCTTTATTAGCTGTCAATTTGGTCTTGTTGTAATAAATATGACAAGAAGAGTAATTTTTCCTAAATATGTTTACTAACTATTTAAAGAAAAACGCTTTTTGGCTGGAAGAATTTACCTGAAATATTATCCTTGGACCATCGTAAATTTGAAAATCAAATTATAAAATGATATTAATAGCCTTTTTCAACGTAGAGAGGAAAGCATAGCAATACCAACAATGCTATGCTTTTTTATCAAAATAAATTTCTTCACTCAATGTAAAAAATGGTGCTCCAGTCATTATATGCCATTAGGGAAACAGACAATAGGCCTTTCAAAAACTATTTTGCACGTACGCACTGTACCGCGTATGCAGGATACATTTTTTGAAATTTGTGTAAGCGATGGACGGTGTAGCCAAACAGTTTACGAATGCTATACCATTTTATACTTCTGTGGCTCAAAAGAAAGCTTTGAAAACTTTGAAGTAGTGGATATTCTTTACAATATATTGCAGGTTTTATATATATAATGAGATATAGTATTACCTTGTTCAATATGATTTCAAATACGATAAATTAAAATAAGATTTTGATGCAATGATCATGGCTGCTAAGTTGAAAAACAACATGTTTTGAAAAATATTCGAGATGACCTTGCTGTTACTGTTACTGTTTAATTTTATTTTACTGACCAATGAAACTATATTAGCAGACCTTCTTATAGGCTTGTTAAAACGTTTAAGAACAAATACGCTTTAATAGTTTTATTAGGAAGTTTGTTATAAAAAATTTCTTAATTTGTATACTTAACTAAATTAAATCCTTTAACTTTATTCCAAAGTTTTAGTCTGTAAAACCATTGTGTAAGTATGGTCAGGTGCACAGACGTTACTGCGAAATGAAGAAACAATTTATTTTGTCTAGTTTGTTTCTTAGCAATATACTTTATATTTTGATGTATAACTTACTGCCCACATTCATAGTATCTTGTATTTTAATATATTTAATGTTAGTCATGACAATCCCAGTAACTGGAATTCTTAATGACGAAAAATGTTTAAACTTCCTGACATAAATTTTTATATTTCAGCTGATCTTTCAATTAAACACTGAAAGTATGTTTGTCTTTAATTATAATAACATCTAATTAGCTCTGCTTAGTCTGCAGGTTTATTTCAAATTTTATTGTAGTTCAATTGTTTTTCTTTCTATCATATATACTAATATTTTATATTACTGACCGTTTCTTGGAAATGTGACTTGTTTACACAATGCAGATGTTGTTCAAACCCATGGGGAATAAAGACCAATAAATTTAAGAAGCTTATTTTGTAAAGTGTGTTTTAAACAAGCTAAAATATAGATACATAATAAAGTGATAGAAAAAAAAATATCATTTGAAAAAAATATAATTTTGTTTTCAGTTTGGGCTTATGCTGGCAATAATATACAATTACTAAGCAACTTCCTTTTTACATCTCTATATCGACAACTGATATTTAAAATTATGATTTGGTTGATATTTTTACTGAATATTACAGCTGTTTTAACTATCCGAAAAAAAATATGTGTACTTATTCATTCTACTTTTAATTTATTTGTTATTTGAGAAACTATGAGGAAATTATACTTGTTGTTTCAATTTACTTTAAAATAGCTTGAAGAAAATATTGGTCGACTAAAATATGATCTTGAAGAAAATATTAAAATATTGTTTTGAAGAAAATATTGGTTTATTAAAATTGAAGAAATGTGTCCAAAACTTGAAAAAAATATTTTGGCCATAGCAGACAAGCAAAAGTTAAGATTGAGAAATGCAGCATTTGATTTGCAGCTCAGCACTGGTGTTTGGGGTTCACCATTTGAAAGTCCCCAAGCTTTTTCTGCCCAGGAATAAAGAGTGAAACTATCTGAATTTGTGCAATACACTGTACAATACTTTTGTATAAAAAAAAGTATTACTAACATATTTATTAACATATAGCACCCCTTTTAGATGTGCACAAATTAAAATTTGGGAGATACTGAAATAGAAATCCTAGCTATGCCATTGATCGCGTAACAGAACACCAAAAATATCTTCCAGTGTATGCTTTTACGTAGGCATACGCATACATCTCATTGATAGGCCTGAGGCAATATTTATTTAAAACTGTCTAAAGTTATCATCAAGTGACGCTTCAAAATATAGAACTCAAGATAACGATAACGCTGATTTTAATTTACATGCCATTTAAAATTCGTAAAAACGTAGTGAAGCATACCCAACAACAGTATCCCCTGCTGAAAGTAAATGTCCCAAATGTGTACGACAATGAAACTGAGCATCTGAACCAGCCATATCATTATTGCGCATCAAATATACATCAGCCTTACAGTACTAAAACATAAACAATGTAATAAAACTTGATATTTGTTCATTAAAAAATAAATATGACTATTTTATCAAAATTTATGAGCGATTATAAGGCCAAGCCATGTTTTGATGAAGCTCAGTCATAAACTTTTATTTAAAATATCATAAGACATTAACTAATCAAAAAGGTACAAAGGTTTAGTTTTGTAACAAAATTTTGGATTTAAAGGTCCCAACAAAACAGCAGTTTTTATCCTATTTTACCTTGAACACTGAAGTTGAAATGAAAAATCTCATATTAATAACATCATTCAAACAAACCTTTAAATAAAAATTTTCATATTAAAGAAGTTGTAAATATGTTTAAATTTATCATCTCAGTCAATCATTTAGGAAATTTAAAAATTAAAATATTAATTTTGCTGACTTTTCGGATGATCACCTGCCCCTGTCATCGGGCAAATTACTAAATAAATCCTAGCATATTTGTTAAAATTAATGCATTTGTTGATAAATAAATTTTGTAAGCTAACTATTAAAGTCAACTAAAGTATTAAATTAAAGTAGTGAATAATAGTAACAATAATAATAATAGTAGTGTAATAATTTCATTTCAAGTTTGTTAGAGTTAATAATTATGTCTACAGCACGAAAAAATAATGACTTGATGACGCTTTTATTTAAGATTTTAGAGTGTTACACTTAAAAATCTTAAAAACTTGAAAAAATGAGAACAACTTGACAACTAAAACAGATCCAATCGGTACCATAAATCATTCCGACATCCCATATCTTAGTGAAACATTAAAACGTATTCTACATCATTATAATATTCTAAGAGCTTTTTACTAGTTTCATCTACTACGTAAATTACTCTGACATCCAAAAGAACCTCCTTCTCTACATTACAAAAAGAACATCCTCTATCGCATTCTATGTAACGATTGTCCATCAGTACATTAGGAACATAAATGTAAAATTAAGAAACGCTCAGATAGAAGAACATCAATACGCAATTTTAAAAGCCGACAATCAAAATGTAATATCGCAACATTGCCAAGAAAAAAATGATACCTTTAACTGGCAAAATAAATCTATCATGGACAGTGAAACACGACTCATCTCTAATGAAATTTAAAAATTTATTCACTCCATAAATAAATCTAATCATAATCCACATCTCAAACGCTCTTCCCGAAACCTGGTTTCCTGCCTTACAAAAGAACCCATTATCTTCTACAGTCTGCAACACAAATAACTGCGTATAATATTTCTTTTCTACTTCTTAATCGCACTCAGAAATTTGCGTAATTATCAAAACCATTCTTCAACTACTTCCAGAATTTCGAGCCAATTCCCACATGCGTAAACAAATTTCATTTGAAATTTGCAGGTTTTTGCCCAAAACATTGCCAAAATTGCTAAAAACATTTTAAAGGTTGTTTAGTGCAAAATATTGTAACAACAATTTAAATTATGACTGAAGCGTGTAACTTACCACAAATGTCAATCATTATGACAGAAACAGTTTGTTAATCAAACACCTGTTTAAATCACATAATGGCTGATTTCAAGATAATAAATTTTATTAAATGATATGTTTATAGTTGTAAAGATAATTTTATGCTGAACAATCAGTTCTCTTAGGTCATCTTTTAAAAATGTAGGTATTGGAGTTAAAGTATTAAAGTTACAGAGCCTTAAAATTTAAGAAATGGTTGACTTTGCTAAAATAAAGTATTAGAAACATAATTAAAATAAAAACTATTCCATAAAAAGTTACAGGGCCACACTCTCATTAAGATTTTCCCACAGAATGCTATTATTTATGCAAGCAACTTGGGGATTAAGTGCAAAAAATATAGCCCAGCATGAAGTGATAAGTATAATTTTTTAGTAAAGAAAATTAATGAAAATAAAACAGAATATTTTTTTTGTCAAACATGTACAAGAGAAAATTTTATATCCCCTTATACAAAAGAAAAGTGGCAAGTTATTGAATTTTTGTTCTATCTATAACAGAATTCCTATGACATGTATACTTCTTCACCATATCTATAAATAAAAATTTGTTGCATAAGTTTATTTGCTAAAGCTCTAAAATACATGCATTTTTCTGAGCTTCTAGGAGTTTCTTAACGTAAAATATTTAACTTTGCTTCCAAGATAGGAGTTGCTTTAGTTGTTTTGGGTTTTAATCCTAAAAACAACACATTAAATACTGTTTTAAATAAATTGAAAGAATTTGGATCTATTGGACCTCTTCCAAATTTACTTTAATTTACTTAAAATTTGCTTCACTGCCAGGAAATCAAAGACATTGAATAACTCCTCAAGGTTTTTATAGCAATAAAGTAGTGTTTTATTAGTCATGTGTGTTAATATATAAACAAATAGAAACTTGCAAGAAAGAGGAAATATGCCGATGAAAAGAATTCTCAAGAAAACAAATAAAAGCAAGAAATGGATGATATTCTAGAAAATGCAAAAAAACTTAGGTCAACAAGGAATCTGTGGAGATTGAAAAATTTCTTTTTTGGAGTTTTCTACAGATATGAACACATATCTGATTTTGAAACTTTGAAAATTTGAGATAGGGTTGCAACAAAAGCTAATTACCATTAGTTGTCTTGTTGATTTTAAAATTAAATCGTAATTTCAAATTACCAGACAGTAATATCCATGTAATTAGTTTCATGGAAGCACAATTAGAGCCTAAAAAATGCTGATGTCTGTAACTACATACTTTAGACAGGTGTCTCTTTTTTAAGAAATTCTTGTTATTATGATTGAAATTGAAATATGTGGTAAGTTTCATAATTTTTTACATGGAGCTTTGCTGTGCTAAGCAACCTCATTATTTATCAAATAAATACCTCTATTTACCCTAACATTTCATTCTAACCTCAACATGTTCTGTTTGTCAAGTTTTAGTAAAAAGTTTTTTTTTTTTATGAAAACCAATTTTGACTAGTTAAGTCAAGAAACTTACTTTTGAGTTTAACGAAGCTCTGTCTTTCTCAGAATCAAGAACAGTAAACTCTGACAGCTGTTTTAAAGAACAAAGAGCAGTAAAAGCATTTCTCCAATACACAGCAGAAACCATATCAGAAACTAAAAATAAAAATTAAATGTCAGAATTTATTAAAAATAACCTCAAAAATCACACCTACACAAAATCACTTGTTAAACCATAAAATTATTATTTAATCCTCAATTTAAAGAATTTACTTGGTATACATCTCTTAGGATATGTGAAAAAGAGGCATTCCAATAAAAATCAAATTTCCAAAATTTGTGTAATTAAATATAATCTACCCAACTAAAGTTTAGACTTTAGCCAGATCATATAAAATTTTCTTTTAAAAATTTCTTTACCTGGAGTCCTTTGGAAACAACAATTTTCATGGGTGGCAAAAAATTCAAAAGATGCTACCTATTCTATTTCAATTTCATACCAAAGCTAAAAAATAGAAATTAAGTGAAATGCAATTTTCTTCTTTTTTTCTAAGGTAAAAAAAACAACTACAAAAAAAACCACCATACATCAGACCATCATATTTTCTGCAAAAGCAAAGATAAGTAACATCAGTGTGAAAAATGTACAAAAATATTTTATCTAACCTTGCCCTGTGAAAGGATCGACCATATGGATGCTGCTTGTAATTTTTGTAACAACTGCTAATTGGCTACAAAATAAAATAATATTTGTTACTTTTCAGCTAATATGTTTTATAAATTTATATTTATATTTTTAAATTATTTATTAAAATTAGTTTAACAACAAACAAACACTTCTCAATTTCTCATAAAAAATAACACTCTTCCAGACAAAAACCAGTTTGACTGATTTCATAATAATGGATACAAAGAGCCCTCATGTCTACTAAAAATTCGCAAATTGGTTCCAGTACAAAAAAAAAGTGTTTGGGATAGGTGGTCAAATGATGTCCAATAACATCATGCAAAAAATTGAAAAAAAAAAAAATAATGAAAACAGACTTAAAAATGTGTCAAGTACCAAATTTCAAATTTTAGAAAGTTTAGGTGCAAATTCAAAAATACATTTGGGCATAATTGGCTCCAGTATCAAAAAAACGTTTTTTTTTAAATCAGAACTGTATGATGATATAAATTTTCACAAATTTCAGAAGTTAACTAACAACGTTGTTGAACTCCATCAGCTACACCAGGAATATAACAAAACTACTTTTTTTTTTTAAATTTTTTTTTGTTAGAAAACGTAATGGAAAATTCTTAAATATCTTTTATTGTTCAGAAGTGAAATCATATCAAAATTTTAGCATATAAACTAAAAAATTGTTTTTTGATCTTCTTTCATGTTTAACCCTTAAAGTGTTATTAACGTAATATTGCGACATCGTAATCTCGTGTATAATAACCTTAATTAATAACACTCCTTGTGAGTATCCTGATTCTAGACCAATAGAAAAATAAATAACTGTCAAGAATTTTTGTACAAACCTAAAAAAAAGCAAGAGCATTGAATTCATTTAGATGGCCATGAGGTCAAAGCTTGCATAGTTTATGAGGTCAAAGCTTGCATGGTTTTTCTCCTTGCATCTCAATGACCCGCAGTCAAGAACCGGTGTCCCCAAAAATAACCTACCTTAAATTTTGGAGAAAATAACCTACCTCACACAACCAAGGGAACGAGCAAGTTTTGGTGGTAAGCATACAATATCATTCTGAAAAAAAAAAAAAAAAAAAAAAAAATACAAACGTAAAAAATAAAAAATTATACTGTCATTCATTACAAAATGCTAGTAACCTTTTATGTCAAAACCACCAATTTTCAATATACTTAAACTAGTCGCTTCTTTTTCAAAAATTTTCCATCATCGTTGTCATTAGAATTATAAAAAAATTTGCTTATAATGTGAATACATTAACGTTTTATATTTATTTTCAACTTTAATAATTCTAATCTTGTTTTTAGGTAATTTTAGAATATTAATTCGAATTTTATTATTACATAGCATACTTGCTATTGAATTAATTGGTGGAATGTTTCTAAAGTTTTTGTAAACACGAATATATCTATATAATGAATGTCACTAAATTACTAAACTTGTTGTCAACATAATGAATGAATACCACTAAATTACTAAATTTGTTGTCAATATAATGAATGAATGCCACTAAATTACTAAACTTGTTGCCAATATGAATGAATGCCACTAACTTACTTAACTTGTTGTCAACATAATGAATGAATGCCACTAAATTACTAAACTTGTTGCCAATATGAATGAATGCCACTAAATTACTAAATTTGTTGTCAACATAATGAATGAATGCCACTAAATTACTAAATTTGTTGTCAATATAAGGAATGAATGCCATAAAATTACTAAACTTGTTGTCAATATAAGGAATGAATAACACAAAATTACTAAAGTTGTTGTCAATATATTGAATGAATGCCACTAAATTACTAAACTTGTTGTTAATATAATGAATGAATGCCACTAAATTACTAAACTTGTTGTCCATATAATGAATGAAAACAATTGTTAACAACCACACAGAGCATTTTAATTATCAAATTATATAAATCTTATATAAATTATATAAATTATTATACAAATTATGTACATCTAAATTGTAAAAATCTAAAACAAAGCCAGAAAAACAATTTTTCCACTAACTCTAAACTATTTTATATCAACTAAATAAAGTTATAACCCACCAATGAGTTTCTGAAGGAAAAAAGTAAGTAATATTGTGATAATGGAAAGCAACTATCTGATTTACAATCATAACAGCAATAATGCTATATCATGACTTTCATTTTCTGTAAAATAATCATTAATTCATTTATGTATAAAGCATTATACTAAGATTTCCAACAAGGCAGCATATATAAATATTTAGAATAAATCATCAGTAAAAAAAAAATAAGCCAAGATTTAAGATTTTATTAAACACTACCAATTTTGCTTTATAAAAAAGCATCTACTAATAATAATATCTACTAAGCCACTGTATATATTTATCAGGCCCCAGTTATACAGTGAATCTTTATTTAAACTCTATTTAAACTTTAATAGTTACACTTGCTATTAGTTCTAGCCATTTTCCAGATGAAAAAAAAAACTTAAAAGTTAAAAATTTAAGGGACCGTCTACAGTAAGCGTCTTGCAAAATGGACGAAATTTTCCGTGAAAAAGCGGCACAAAATGTACTCAAAAAACGTCTTGTGAAAAATTTAAGAGAAGACGATTTGGAATTTGCAACTAATATTTAAAAAACTGCTTATATAAAATAATAAGACGCTACAAGACGTTTTCAAAACAAAGTTTGATAACAAGACGATTTTTGTAAACAAGACGATATATCAAGACGCTTTTTAGAACATTAATACACATAATACACTTACGGTTTTTAAAAGTTTTATAAGAGCTACTAAAATCATCTTTTAAAATATATTTAAAATACCTTTTACTTGTTAAG
>JAUZNK010080278.1:0-13262 GCA_035046665.1 Euphysa ruthae | reverse complement strand
AGGCTTTGGCTTTTCTTGTGCTTATCCCTGCTATCAATACCTGTTTTTTAAAGTATTGTGGTATGCAGTAAAATTTTCTTTTTTTTTTAAAACGAAGTTTTTAACATTTATTTTGTAAAATTTTTATTGGTAGTGAATAAATACTTACTTACTTACTTAAGCAGCCATCTGGAATATGCGCGTCTGAAAAAAAATCTAGTCCAACTGTTAAATTTTTTCTGACATATTTTTCAAATGAAGATATAGAAATTTTGCATAAAATTAGTAAATATCATTTCTGATACTGAAGACATGTCTATCTTTTACGAAATTTTAAAAGAATTAGGGTCATGCAAGCTTAAAATTTCATCAAAATTTTCAGGTTTTCTTATTTTTCTTAATTTCGAATTTTTCTTTGATGAGATTTAATAAATAAAGAATATTATTTGAATTTGCAAATTTTTGAGTTTTGGTATAATAGAAAGTTAGTTTGGGTTTACTTCTAAGTTACTTATTGTCATCAAAAACGTTTCTGAGGGACAGTAAATGATTTTGATTTTTAATTTTTTAATTTACTGCCAGAATGGCTAAAATTTTGATTTCTTATAGCTTTTTTATATATTTATTTTTGACAAAGTATAATTTCATCACACAAAAATCACTCAATTTGGGGATGAAGATCACTGAAACATTACCACATGTTGCATTAAAGTTTCCTAAATGAACGAATAGTTAGATAATTAATCAGCTATTTCCCTAAATTTCAAGAATTCGATATTATATCAAAGCTGGAAATAGAAATTCCAGACAGCAATATTATTTTTAAAGGCTAGCTACTATCCACTGTTTTCAAACCGTTTTATTCTAATTAATTTTCTCAGAAAAATGGTATTTTATTATTAAAATCACTTTTTATATTTTGTATGAAGCTTTATGGCAAATTCTGGCTCTCATTTTAAGGCCTAAAATACTCTAGACCAATCTGATTATGTAATTCCATAAAAGGAATTTTACTATGATGTTGCTACTGACGACTAGTTTGGCTATGAGCATGCCTCAATTGTGAACAATATTTAGTTTGAAAAGAAACCTATCAAACCTATCAAAAAAACCTATATTTCATTACTAGACCTAGTTTTGGTCAATTTTTAAAAAGGTTTTCTCAATTTTCTCAAAAACTAGTTTTGTTAAGTTTTATAAGAAGATAGAGACACATTAAATGCATTTTACATCTAAATGATAGCCTGTAAAATTGTTTTATTCAGGGACTTAGCGTAAAACAGGACGAATTTAGGCTAAATTCAGGTTTAAAATCATGTAATTTTGTCAGTAACTACTGGAAAAATTGTTTTTTAAATTTTACATGGATATAAGTCATGGATATAATTTCTTTAGCTGAATCTTTTTTAAGACAGAATTAAGATTTTCATGTGCTTTGTGAAATTATTCTCTATTTTAAGTTTTCTTTTATTTTTGAATCTTTATCTATTCTTTGTAAATAGACATCAGAACCCATTAGATTTAGTAAAATATCAACTGTATAAATAATGACATAACTTTATAATTAGTCATATATAATTGAACCTAAGAAAAATCAAAATTAGAATCACATATAATGATATATATTACTATTATTATTTTTGTTCTCAAAATTGAAAGATCTTTTGTTGTTATCTCTCAATCCACATCACAATGGGATTTTTAGAACTGAATTTAGCAAGTTAAAAAAAAAAATAAATATATATATATCTGATCAACCCTTTCCATTCCAGTGCTCTCCTCAGCCTTGCTCTGGTAATGACAGATTTTTTCGCTTTCGCATAAATTTATTCTGTTGAAATTTTTTGTATGTCTGAAAAATTATTTCTTTCTGATAATACTGATATTTTGATTATTAATTGATTGGCTATCTTCATGAAAAATTTTGGACTAGGCAGTACGTCAAAACTTGTACGCATTAACTCAGCTTAAAGTTGGAAAAATGTTTTGATCATATTAAATAATTTTAGGCTAGGCAGACATCTACATAAAAGTTGGTGGGTTTCATTTTTTTTTTTTGGATGTGAAGTTATCTGTGTTAGAATGAATGACTCTTTTTTAGAGGGTTTTTAGTAAAATCACAAACCTATTTGTATTTGAGCCGATGAAAGTTTAATGTAAATTTATTTAAGATGCCGTTATTTTATATGGCCACATATTAGAATTCCCTATTTACTAGCATTGATCCTTGATTGGTTTTTTTTCCTTCTTTTTTTATGGGAATTACAGAAAGTTTCTCAATTTTGGCAAATTTGGTCAAAACCATTAAAATTTTTCTAATCTTTTGGAAGCTAAGGACAAAAAAGGAAATCATTTGGCCATTATCTGCATTAAGTTTCACTTGTTTTAGTAGGTAGTAGTGATTAGGTGGAAAATTTATGTCTCATTATTGTACTTTTTTAGAAGAAGCTAGTGGTATAATTTCTGACATGGAAGAAATCACTAAAAACCTGCTCAGTGAGAGACAGCATTCTAAAAAAATTCAAGGCGATGCTTTAGATATTAAAAGTCAAATACATGCATTAAAATCTAATCTTAAAGAGCTTGAATCAGACTATAATGGTCAACAGGCTGCATGTACTGATCTTGAAACCAAGTATGAAAAACATAAAGAAAAGTTGCTTTTGACTGAAAAAATGCTGACAAGCTTGCAGAAAAGTCAAGATAAAGTTAAATTTCTCATTGAAAGTTTATGTCCAAGTTTAAATTTGGTTTAATCTACACAATCATCTGTTTTTTCTTTATCGGAAAATTTAAAGCATTATATAAACTGTGCGTGAATTTAAGTAACCATTGTTTAGCATGTCATATCAAATGCAACAGAGTATTTTTTTCAGACTATATGGCTCTTAAAAGGACTGAAAAAGTTTAACGAACCATGTATAGATACAGATTTTGATTTTTTTTTTTAATATTTATTTTTATTTTTGCTATTTTAGCTATGGTCAAAGTTTTTATGATTTGAGTGTTTAAAGTTCTTTTTTTCATGATATCCCAAAATATTACTGAATTGATACTTGAAATAATTATTGTGGGCTATCAGAACGACATCATAAATGTAAAATAACCTGAATTTCAGAAAAATGGTTTCAAAAGTTTCTTTGAAAAACAATTCTTCTTCTCTGAATTTTATATGAGGTTAGATATTTGATTTTGTCATAATTGTTGTTTTTTGAACTTGTTTTCATCAGATTTTTTTCACTGAAAATGATGGATGAGCTGAAAGTTATATAGCCTTTGCCCTAATTTTGATGCCAAAATTTTTTTCGGTTTCTTTTTATGAATTACGCTTTGCTTGTTGACGAAAATTCTGGAATATCTTAAGCAGTTCAATAGAATAAAATATATTCTTGTCTGCCTTGAAATATCCTGAAATTTTTGTAATCAATTTTAAACCTCCCTGAAGTGTTTTTTTGTTTATATGTTCGTTCAAAATTATCAGATTTTACATTAATGAATTTCTTGTTTCAATCCTGGATTTTGCCCTGTGCTTTCTTGGGGAATGAACACCTGAAAATTTTTTTGAAATGCCCTGAAATGTCCTAAAATTTGATTTTCAAAACATTGTGTTAGAAGATATTATTTCTGATAATTTAGACACATCGGCTATCTCAGAAACAAGAAGTGGCAGGTATACCCAAACACTCGCAAAATTTGTAAAGTTTTGTTGTAAAAAGTCATACTTTAATTTACAAATAGTGTGCATAATAATGTGCTTGGTGCCAAATCTAACTCTCTTGCTACGTAGGTATTGTTTGAATTGAAGTCTGCCTTTGAACAAACCAACGATTCGTGATATTTTATCAACCGTTCTGTTTCAAGGCAAAGTACAGCAGAATCATCCTCAACTTCACCAACTTGTGCTGGCTTCCATCTCCAATTATTTACATCATTATTTGCTGCCCCCACAAAGTTTTGCTCCTCTTTATCCCCTACCTTGTCGTTGTCCCACTACCTTGTCATTGTCCCCCTAAAAATCCTCTACCACGTTCTCGTCTCGTACCATGGCCTCATCTATGGTCTCATCCATTTCACCAGGATGATTTATTTTTCTGAACCGGTTTCAATCACATTATTCATATCACATTCAATCTCATTGACACTGTCATTGCCAATCTCATTTTCAATTTTTGGAGATTCTGGAGGTTGTTCAAGTACATTATCATGATTATTGTCACTCGTATTATGGTCAACTTTTTGCTTACTTATTGGCTGATGAGTGGAAAAATTTTTAGCACTACCAGTTACTTTCCCAGTGACTTAAATGAGAGCGTTCACCTTTAGAATTTCACTGTGACAATCCTTATCTTCTTTCATAAAATCATACTTTTGTCCAGATTCTCAGACATATTTGCGGTAAATTCCCAACTTAATAACTATAGATAGAAAAATGAATTTTTGACAGGGTTTTCAGTATAGGGCTCTAAAAATATCTAATTTGGTAGAAATGCTATTTAAGCGAAAACAATGTTTGAACACCCTAAAAATACCCGCAAACTCTTTACCCGCATGGTGAGTGACTGGGAATAAATGCCATTTTTTTATCACCCACTGTGCAGGTGACAGGGAGTGAAAAGGTTAAGGCTTTATTCTGATTTGGTTACCTTTCAAACCAAACAGTTGAAATGAGGTGAAATTGATATCTTACACAAAAGTCTTTGAATTTAGATGTTTTTCCGATATAAAACTTGAGTTTCAAATTCTCTTTATTAATGGCATGGAGATCTAATGCAATCGAGATGTATAACCTAGGAATGTTTTTTAGTTTTAATGCTTTGATTTATGTCTAATGGTTCTGCTTTATTAACTTTATATTTGCTTGTAAATAGAATTGATAAAGTTTATCATTGTCGATATATGATGCTATTATCACTGGTTATTATGGTATGTCTGCCATTTTGAAAATTTTAATAGGCCATCCATCCAGAATTGAAAAAAGTCCAACTTAATCCAAAAAAAAAAAATTTTTTTTCCATTTTTCTGTATTTAGGTGCTGATTCTGAGGCCAGTTATGATTTTACTTTTTAAAATAATAAAAATTTGTTGTATGTTTATATCCTACTTTAGCAGCTATTACTATGAAGATAGTAAAAAAGGACGTTCTTATTAATATAGATTATAATTTTAGATTATAAGTTTTTTTTATTATATTTTTTTATATACTTTAAGTTACTCATTTATATGTAAAAATGTATATTAGTTGTGGAGCTTTTAAAAGATGTTTTATTTGTAGTTTTATTTTTATATAAATATATGGCTTTAATTTGTTTCAACAAGGTTTTTGCTAATTATAGACTATAATAATATTTAACCAGCTAAGCAAAATATAATTTATTTTCTCACAAGATATTCAGATATTCTCTAGTAGTAATGAATTGATAGAAATATATGGTACACATTAATTTACTGGGAAATGATCATGGACTCAAAACTTTTAAGATTTAGAGATGTTTTGGTCAGTCTAAGTAAAACCTAGCTTTAAATTGGATGACCATATAAGGCTTCTTTTAACCCTCATTGCCACCTGTTGAAAACTCTTCTTTTTTTGGTACCAGGCCAAATATAATAATTTCTTTGACCAAAAATGATGTTTTTCTAAAACTTTTTTTTTTTTTCTTTTTTTTTTTTTCTTTTTTTTTTCTTTTTATGAAATTTAAGTGAAATTAGAGTACATATAGAGCTTCTTGGCCATCAGGTATAAACTCTTCTTTTTTGGTACTTGGAGCTAAATATGGTAATTTTTGGGCCTCCAAAATGATTTTTTTTAAATTTATGCTTGAAGTTAAATGAAGTCCAAAGAGGGTTTTTTACCCATATGACCATCTGTTGAAAATTTTATATCTATACTGAGCCAGAATATGGTCATTTTGGACCAAAAATTTGTGTAATCATCCTGGGAAATATCATTATTAAGTTGTTTTATCAGTTGTCAAATAAAAGTATGTGTCTGTTTAGTCACTTATTATTTTTTTTTTATTTATTTTTTTTTTGCAGGTAACAAAACACAATTAAGTATTTATTAAAGTGTTTCCAGACAAAACATGGAACAATAAAGTGAAATGAAATATTTTGTTTGGTTATAGATAGAATAAAGCAAAGAGTTGGGAAGTTTAAGATTAAATTAAAAATAAAAAAAAAAAATCATTTCAGCCTTTTTTTTAAGATTACTTCTTTCTACCCTAGGTGTTCCTTTTACAGATGCTCTTTCTATTTTAATATACGTAAATTTGTTAGTTCTATTTGTCTTTTTTATCATTTCGTTGCAGCTTGTACTATGTATAAAGCTCCATTGAGCTACAACCTTCCAGACTGTGTCTTAAAACAAAAATAGTATCATTTCTTTCTAGTCTATTAATGGTTCAAGAAATTTGAAGTTTTAAGATACAGTGCGTCTATTATTGGGGAGATTTATTAACAAACTATTAGCACTTATTTCACAAGTTTCATTTCCAAATTGTAGTACAGTGTTGTGAAAGTAACATTATACTCTAATAAAAAATAAATGCTTTTTCTCATTTAGGTATATATTTTTAAACATGAATAAAAATAATTCATTAACCATCATTAACAATCTAAAGACAGCAATTAAACGACGTAAGGTTTTTTTAATATTATTTCTCTTCAATCATCAGGGGAATTATGAAAGTTTGAAATTTTTTTTTAAGATTCAAAATCAAATTGGGATTAATCAAAAGACTCATAAACATTCCATTTGAATGTTTTTAAACATCTATTGTTTTAATATTTAATTTCGTCTCAGTAAGTTAAATTAAAAAGGTTGCATTAATGTAAGTCATTCATTTTAAATTGAAATATACTTTTAATTAAAAACAATAATTTATATTTCACTATATGTATATGATATGTCATAAAATCATTTGCGTGTGTGTGTGTGTAATCTATTCTTCCGATAGATCAAAACCAATTTATTTCAATGCTGTTGACAAAGAATTTATTTTTATTTACAGCTTTATTGTATAAATCACTGGTAGCGTAAGAAAATTTGTTGTTTGTTGAATTCTGTTGCAGTTTTCTACTATCAACAATTACCATACACCATTTTTAACTTTGGCTTGCCAGCAAACTTGCTATGCTTTCACAAACCTTTATATACTGGTTTCTTTTTCTCAAAATAAATTCTTTGGTTTTCCAATATATGTATTGTTAATATTGGCCTAACGCCCTTCAAATTTAGATTTATTCTATCTAGAATGTTCTGCGGAACTTTTAAGCCCAACATGACTTCTATACAGCAATTATGTCAGCAATTACTGCATTATTTAAAAAAATAAAAATGGCAGTGTTATTCTACAGATGAAGTCACAGATTTTATCCTGAAATAATGATTCAAATCTTTCATCTTTGAATGATTCCTCTTCTGGTGATGAAGAAGAGTTTGTCAAATTCATTTGTATCACTTGTTGAATAATGGGAGGCACCAGGAGGTGTATATTTAAGTGAGAAATTTTATTTACATTAGTTAATATTAGGTGAGACATATGAAAGGGACCTAAAAATTACACCTTAACATCATTACCTCGATGATCACTAGATATCATTATTGATGCTTGGCAGATACATTTCTGGCGATGAATCTTTTCTTCTTTGGAAATAGCGATTAAAATAAACTATGTATACGCAAAAAATTCCTGAATACTTTTGGAATTTGATGATCTACGTGGTAAAAAATACAAACATTTTTGAACATTATCACACAAAGAAAGTGTTTTAGATTATTTTATGTTGGTTTTTTTATGATTGGTGAATTTGTATCTTACTTATTTATTATATTAATTGTTTAAAATCCACTTTAAGGAACATATCTAGACCCTTTTCATATATTAAACGAAAACACACTTTTTGAAAAAAACAAAACAAAAATAACCGACATATTATCTGTGCAGTTATGGAAAAAAAAACCCGACGCTTAAAGGGCTAAAGTTTGATTCACTTCAAATACCTGCGATTTATCCATTTATAAATGATTCTTTGTATCTAAAATTAAATAATGTTAGTTTTCAAAATCTGTTGATTAGTTTTCTCTAATCTTTACTATGAAGTTAAATTGTAATAAGTGAGGCAAAAAAAAAGATAATAATAATAATGTTTCCATTTTATTTTATTTGCTTTTCTTTTTTAATGTGTATCTTTTTATTTTCATTTTTTATTGATGTGGGTCCAATCTCACACTGCTTACTTAATTTATGGACTCCCACCAATGGAGTCCTATAAAGTTATCCATGTCTATCCATCCGTATTGCGGTTTGTTTGTAACCGCTTATTAGTTTTTTTCTGAAAATTTTGCAGGTGTGAAGTTGTAAAAAGAAAAGTGACAGTTTTAGATTTTTGAAAATTTTTTTTTTTTGCTTTTCCAGTACTAGACCCAAAACTGGTAATTTTATGTCTGAAATCGATATTGTTATAAAATTTTTTTGAAACCTTTTCAATAATTTTTCATGAAAAAGTCAAAAGGACCATATGGGGAATCTTTTCACACATATGGCTACCTGCTGGGCTACCTGCTGAAAATTGACCCAATATAATGAGAAGTTACACTCTGATTATATTGGCATTTGGTGACATTTTTTACAATGCTAGAAAATATTGAGAAAGTTTTGTGTAGATAACTGCTAAAGCTGAATTGTATTCACTTGTTTTAATGCGTGTGGAACATATTCTAGAAATCTATCCTCGATAATGCTCCTTATGCAGATGGAATGGTGTAATGTTCAAATCTTTATCAAGATCTAACCATTTTTTATATGAAATCGGCATGTTGTCTTGATCAACCAAACTTTTTTTAAGGCTTTAAACAAACAAGAAACCAAATTTCAAATTTCAGGGTATTGGCGTAGAAATAAAGGGATTTAGATATGATAGTAAACCGTTGCTAAGGCCATTAATGTACAATCCTAAAAAAAGGTCAATTTCACAAATAGATGAAGGGAAAACGTCTTAATAAATATTATTTTTGTATTCTAGACTAATTAAATTCTAAATTAAAATCAAATAATTTAATTAATTTAATTAACTAAATAAATTAATTAAGTGTCTAAATTAGGAAAAAAAAATTTTTTTTTTATTTTTTTGTTTGATAATCAGGGAAGGTTTCTCCCTGAAACCAAATACTAGAGTACTTGAGTCTATTATTTCACCTCTAGGGGTTTTTCAAAGTGTCATTGATCTCTTTGTTAACTAGCAAATTTTTTTGATTACTCACCGTCAATTGGATGCAGTTGGATTCTGTACATACTCTCTACATATTCTCTAAATATTCTCTACATATTAAATAAGTTTGATATTTTTTTTTTTTTATGGCATCGATTTGTTTGAACTTTTTACGATCACTTAGATATACATATCTAATAAGGGAAACAGTTTGAAAAGTATTTTTAACACTGTTAATCACTTTATTTTACTAGAAAACATTACTGTATATGTGGTACATTGGAATTGGTTTGAAAGTGCGAATAAAAGCAAATTAAACTTACTATTCATTGCTCATAAGCATGTCATTTTTTTTTAAAGATTTACTCCTTCAAAACTGCTCTTTAATGCCATTAAAGCAATAAACGTTTATGAATTAAACTTTAATATTGGTCTGAGCATCAAGAAATTAAATTTCAACTGTCTGAAATTTATATTTGGGCTCAAAATGACTTCATAAATATTCAAGGAAATTGATAAAAATGTTATTTTCCCAGATCTCAACAGATGGGCTATTCCAGCTAATATTACTACTTATTTAATTGACTCTAATTAAAGTCAACATTAATATTGATAGCAACAAACTAAAAATTAATTTTAACTGTCTGAATTTAATTTTTTGGGCTCAAAATTAGTGTCCGAAATTGATTTTGGGCTCAAAACTAAAAAAAATTTCCGAATTATAATAAAGAAAATTTAGTTAGAAATTTTTTGAAGAAAATATTGTTACAGAAAATATCTTGAAGAGAAAATCTCGTTATAAAAAACTTTTTTGAGAAAAAATCTAGTTTCAATTTTTTTGAAAAAAATCACCATTCATTTCTAGCTTAGCAGGCTGATGATTTGTCTCTTTAATATGTTACATTAAATTTTATTTATAATCTGTTGTGGTTTATAAGTTTTAAGGATATAGGACAATATATTTTGTGGTCATTGGAGAATATTATGGAAGTAATATGGAAGAGATATAATTTTTAATGTCATTATTCTTTATCATCAAAGTGGAAATGCAGAATTGATGTCTTCATATAATAAGGGTTTAGCAACATCAGAATCCAATTAGATTGAAAAACAATATGGCCAATTGAAACATCTGCCAATGTAGGAAATAATAACACAAGTGATGAATGAAATTAAATGGAACTGAATGGATTAACGACTTGTACATACTGGCTATTGAAATTAGGAAAATGATACCAATTATCCTGTTAATTTAAATTGAAGACACGCAGACAGGCAAAAAATAGAAGAGAAGTTTGTACTAAATAAAAAAAAAAAACAATATACACTATAGAATTTTAACTTAATTATGAAAACATAAATTTCAATAGCACTTTAAAAAAATAAAACAAGTAATACAATTTTTGTTTTTCTAAACAAACATAATAAAAATATTTATTAAACCTTCAAATCAGAGCGAGAACCACACTTGGAGCAAACACCAGCGTAAAAAAAACCAGAACACTCATATTTACGCTTTTCTCAGACTAAGAGACTACGCTGTGACTTATTTACCAGTTCCTGGCGCTGAACTGCAAGTGAGTTTTTGGGCCAGATCTCGAACGCACGTTATTGCCAAAGATGCTGTTTTATTAAGCAATGTAGACTCTTACTTTCTTCAGTGAGTAACCCTAATGTACGATAGCGAAATCTAGTAGATAGCAAATCTTGGTACATCAAAAATGTACTCATGTATTTTTCGTCTGATATTTATGCCTGGAAAAAGGACCGGAAATCTCTCACCATACTTAGTGCACAAAAAATCTAATCGTTTGAGGTCACTTTAACTCAAAAAGGCCTTCCTAAGTATAAAATAACAGGCCTCGCTAAAATAAGAGAACATCTCAGCTAAATTCGCTTTTGAGTAAGTGCGTCATTGAGAACACTGAATAATTTAAAACAATTCTACTATGGTTCCCAACAAATGCATTGCCATCATAAACCTGGCGAACCACACAAATTTCATCTAGGATAACATTAAGGCGCTTCTCCCAGATTCCCATCGATCTGCTTCCAATGGTCGCAACCCGCAATTATCCTGCAATGCTAACACATCTTTGTCTATCTGCTTTTGTTTAACCTGTACAGTGTCAAATCTATTAGCAATATGATTTTTCATATTTAATACACCAGAGCAACGCAGACATTGGTAGAAATCGTTTGTACTAAAGATGTCTTTCTCCTCACTCGAAATTCCGTCACAAAGGTTGTGCATCCACTTTTCACATCGTTCTCACTCTACCCAGTCTATTTTTTATCATACTGCGAAATCACGCAGAAGAAAGAAGAACAATTTTCATTCTTCTCGTCACTTTTTTTGCAATTGTCTGATCAACGAGCTATTTTACCAATTTCAGCTCTATTATTTGAAATTACAAAATCTATATGATCTTTATATTTTATTAGATCTATATAGATACTGCTAAGTACCCGACTAAGTACTTTTCTGAAAGGCTTTTTTTAGCTTCCTCCCACTCCTTGATTTTGTGAGATTCTAATGCACTCACCCCATCCCTTCGGTCTAATTTCTTGGCCTGATCTAACAAAATCAAAACATAATGTGCAATACAGATGGAACAATGTTATCTAAAGAAATAATATTCGATAGATTTCGACAAACATGCTGCGTTTACTGCTTGTTTTTTTATCTGATTTAGGATCAAAATACTCTAGGCCTTTAAATAAATATGATTCTTCTAGAGAATATTCAGTGATACAAATTCTGTGACCTGTGACATTATACTCTTCACTCGCATGCTTTAAAACCATATTTTGATGAGTCCACTACAGAATTTAAGTCATCAACAAATAAAATTTCTGCTGAAGAAGCAGAAATTTCTGCTGCTGGTAAAGAAATTTCTGGTGAAGAGCAGACAACCAGAGTTGGAAAAAAAATGGTGTTGACAAAAACACTAACAAGGAAAAAAGTTTTGTTGATTCATTTTTACATAGGTTAACTTTCTGTTTCTTGCATTTATCAATAAGTCCTACCTATAGCGCCTATAGTATTACTAGATTGCAAGGACATGCTATGATCTAAGAAAAAATCCAAATACTTATAAGAAGCATGAAAATAATTTTTAAACAAGGAAAGCACAACTTCATTTGTCGGTAGGTCCAAACAAGTTATTGAATTAGCAGTCAACAGATTAAAATTTCCTTTTGACCAAATGGGATTCCAACTATAACAAAAATGAATAACAACAAAAACAATTAAGGATAAGAAAACACTTAGATATTAATGAAAAGTTAACTGCATCTCAGAGATCATCACAGAAGAAGAAAAAACAAATCAGAGCATTCGTACATATTCAAGCGTTGCCTCGCTTATTTTAACAGTGTTATTATTATGTTTGCAATTACAATCGAATAAGCGAAGCCATTTTCATCCATGAATTTGAGTATATGTAGGGTTTTAGAAAATTATCTGGAATATAACGCTCTTCAGATAAATGCATGGAACTGTTTTGTAATGTCATTGAGATGGGGAATCCAAAAAATATTATGTTGGCATAAATATTATGGTAAGACGGTCAAAATTTAGATTGAAAATTTTTAATTTTTTTTTTTTTATATGATTACCCCGTGAAATTAAACCAAAACATAAAAATGACAAACTAAACCCCAGCCTTCTCCCGAAAAAATAAAAATAGGGATGGTTCATAAAGTAGATAGGATTAATTTTGTTTTCAATTCCCATAAATTTTTTGGCATAAAGTTTCTTTATGATAACTGTTAGCAGTTAGTATTGTATTAAGATGTTTGCGGTCGTTTTTGAGGTCTTTTGGATCAATGTTTATATCTTTGGCAGTTTTGAATAAGGAATTGACTACGCTTGCTTTAACATGTTTTTAACATAATACAACATATGATTTTAAAAATATTTGTGTTTGTCAACTCAGGCATTTATATTTATTAAAGAGATAAAACACATGTCGAGAGTTATAAAATTTTAGAGTGACTTTTCAGGAGTCATTCTGCTCCTATCATATTTAATTGTAACTAGCCTGATGATAGGAGCAGCATGACTCCTGAAA
>JAUZNK010080267.1:0-13262 GCA_035046665.1 Euphysa ruthae | reverse complement strand
TCTTCACATTCTTTTTTGTGTCTGTACATCTTCTTCACATTCTTTTTTGTGTCTGTACATCTTCTTCACATTCTTTTAGTTTGTGCTAAGGTTGAAGGGTTAATGTAAAAAAAGAGGAAATGAAGTTGGGCTTTTTAAAAAACGTTTTACGATTTTTCTTAGATTTTGCTCCATAAATTTTTCTGATTTTGTCCATGAATTAACATTTTCTCAAAATGGATCAAATTGATGTTTTGATGTATAATTTTTTTAAAACTGTAATAGCTAATCACCGTTCCAAATTTATAAAAGTTCTAAAACCACATTCAAAAGTTATTAAAGAAATGCAATGTATTGTTTTCTTAACTTCAACTGTCTTAATTCTTTAACTCATTCAGTATGTGTTGTTAACAGAATCAGCCGAAAAATCTGTGTTTTTTTCTTATCATTTTTTCTGTAATAATTTAATATAAGTGTCTAGAGCCTATCGGTATATAATTTTTCGATATGAAATTTCTGAAAACATCATATTGCCACACAAGTTAGATTGATCCAGATGTTGTGTTTTGAACTGAAATATTAAGTTTATGATCCTGATTGCCTCTTTACACAATTCTGTGATTAAATTCCGCTTCTATTTTAAAAGTAAAATTTACTTGTTTTCTTAAAAACATGATAAGCTGTAAAAAATGTAGGTAAGTATTTGGGGAACTTTAACGCACTGTATAAACATTTACTTCCATCATTTTTTTCGCATCAAGATCAGCAATTTTCATTCTGGAAAATCATTGGTTAATAATTTACAAAAGTACCTATCAAGCAATGATTGGTTGCAATCACATATATGGACAGAGCGCAAAATGCATAATAGTATTTCTTGTTTTGTTAGATGCGAAATAAGATTGTGTTGTGTAGTACTAATCAGCAAATATGGGATACCTGAAAGTTATTGACCGCATTAGATCAGCACTACCATTGTCATTATTGTTATCCTCATCATCAACCCTTATAACATCTGTTTTTGCAATAAACACTTCAAGGAAAGCTAGCATATACTGTAACACTTAGCCTTAACATGCTAACATGTGTAGCAGACATGCCTAATCATTTGATAAAAGTTTTATATTTAAATGTCTTTTCTAACACTAACCTACTTATGGTAATATAAGGATTGTGTCCTTTTATTGTGGGTCCTACACTAGTAGATTAGCCATCCAAGTTATACATTGATGCTTTAAAATTCTCTAGACCATAAGTATTGTATCAAAATCTGTTACTTATCCATTTTTTAGGTATAGAATGCATAAATTCTATTCGTACCGAGATAATGTTGTCTGGAAATATCATCCAAGCATGTTATTTGCATTGCGGCCGCCCTAGGAATGATTTCCATTACACTTTGCAATTTAAGCAACTCGAATTTGAAAACAACTTTATTCCTACGCTCAGTTAAAGTTATTGGTGTGAAAAGTTAATTTCATCCAGGAAGTTTTGCTTCTGAGAAGAAAATATTTACACTTAGTAATATTTACCAGTAGTCTTGCACTGCAGTTCTTAGTGGTTATGTTCATACACATATACCTCCACACATGCCACCAATTCATACTGTTGATCAATTAGCAATACGTTATAATTTTTTTGTTTTGAGATAGCGAGTGATCTAACTCCTTAATGCTCATTTCTAAATTTTCACAAAAATATTTCTACTTTTTCAGTATTGAGCATGAAATGTTTAATTTAAATAGGCAAACAACGGGCTTTTTTTGTAGCTAATATTTTATGGAATTACCTTAACTAAAGTATTTTTTTCATAAAAAAGATTACATCAATAACAGTTTGAGGTAAGTCAATCCTCTTTAAAGGGACACAAGAAGTTATATTCATGCAGGAATGTATTAAATTATTCTTCAGTTTTTATGGATTTTTTCTTTTTTTTTATTTGTTTACCAATAATGGCAGAAAATCATTAAAAGTCAAACTTATTAAAAGATGACCACCCACACTAGGGCTCGAACCGGAGGCTTAGCGCATGTAAAGCATATTGTCTAAATCTGAACCAAACGCCAATTAGGATATAAACATTTAACAGCTAAAGGATCATGAAATTTCATGACCAGTGATGTTAAAATGTGATATGGTATATTTTAGACTTCAGTATTTTTTGATCCAGTGTAATTTTATATTTATATATAAATTTAACCATTTTTTAATCATAGTTTGTTTTTTCTTTTAGTGCAAAAGCAAGGAAAAGTTAACAAGGTATATTTTTGGTTCTGTCATTTTTATTGCTTTTATCATTTTTTGTGGCCTTTCTTCTTGCTTCAAATAGTTGCTATTATACAAGCTCAACCAATCAGATAAAACTAAAAGTGTACGCTAAGTTTCTTTTAGAAAATATATGTACGGATTTTACCTATTAAGGACTTAAATATTACTTAAAAATATGTATGAAAATTAACCAGCAAAGCAAATTTCATGAGAATTTTATGTTTTCTTTAAACAGCTATAAAGTCATTCATAATGATTGCTATAATAACAATGTAATTTAGTTTGTAGTAAATTTTTTCTCTGTGTTAAAAAAAAAACCATTTTTTTCTGTACATTTTATTTCAATTATTCATTCTTCAGTTTTTGTTTGGTGGTAGGATGATTTTTCTTTTAAAAAAAATTAAAAAACAGTCTTACACTACGTAATAAAAATATTGATAATCTTTACCATAAAAGAAACCCAGACAGAGTAAATAAATAAAAAAAGGTTAGCCATATCACTATTTTTATCACCAGCGTTCTTGAGAAAAAAAAGGGATATAAAAATATCCTATACTGAAATGTGGCTGAATTCTTAGAAAAATTTTTGTTCTGGTTGCTTATAAGATAGTTTTTTAAGTTTCATGAATTAAATTCACACAAAAAAAAAAAAAAAACAAAAAAAATTAAGGAATCAATAATAACGCTATGTACATACTGTTTTTTTTTTTTTTTTTTTTTGTGTTGGAAAAGTCACACAAAAAAGTTTGTACTTTGCAACATTATTGTCATTTTCATTTCTTTATGAAGCATTTTAAAATGTCTATAGATCAAATCTAAATTTCATGAAATTGAATCTAATTTTTAAAAATAAACCGTGGAGTCTTAATACATAGTTAATAATTTTTTTTGAAAAATAAACACCTGTTTTAGTTTTATACACTTGAAACTCCCGTGTAAAAAAAAAAATGTTTGTTACTTCAATTATTATATTTGCTTTCCAAATTTTTGCAAGCTCCATAAAGGATAACACCTTTATAAGAAATTTTCTGTGGCCCAATAACAAGTGGCTTTTTTTTCCTGTTTATCATCTGTGACCTCTGAGCAAAATGTATATTCAAACCTAATCTTCTCACGATTTTATGCTTTTTTGCCAAATCTAACCCTAAATTTTCATTGGGTCAATTAGATTTTCTTTTTATCGTTCCTGAATTTGTAAGGTTTTAAATAAGTTTTTTATATTTATAAAAAATAAGTAAATTTTATAGATAAATTTTTTTTAGTGTCATCACCAAACACGTTCATCTAATTTAAGTTTCGGCTTGAAATATTGTTTATTTTTAACCCACACTGACCGATCTATAAACAGTTATGCAGAATGTACTTGCTACGAGCATGCAGTATTTAACTTTTCTTTTTTTTTAAACTACCATGGTGTTTTGGCTTCAAATAACACCATAATGTAAATGTAGTATTGTGGCTTTAGAATAATAGTGTCTAGAATTATAAAAAGTTTTGCTTTACTTGTTGGAATTTATAGCAAAAAATTTTAATGCTTTAGTTTATGAATAAAAATAAAATGTTTTGGTAGCTGTATATTGTTTCCAAATTTTTGATTGTAGTTTATGATACAATTGCTTTTACTATTCACAAAAAATTTTCAATAACAGCACCTACATAATTTGAACTCATAAGTTTTATTCTATTATATTTTTATTTCATAATTTATTATTTCTTGGGAAAACGAAAATTAATATTTTATCGCAAAATTATTTTTCCATGGTAAAAAAGTGGTAAAAAATATTGCAGAGCCCAGCAGGATAGGTGAGGGTGTTTATCAGCTGTGTTATATAAACCCTATGGTGTTATGATATTTGTTCTTCTCCCACCCCTCACCAGGTCTGTCTGCTAAAAAGATATAAATAAGTTAAACATAACACTTATGTTTTAAAAATATCCTTATAAAGAAACTGAAAACAATAAAAGAGGTCATAGAGTCATGCTTAGCGGAAGATGCTTTATTATTTAAAAGAAAAAAAAAAAAAAAAAAACGGCAGGATATTGAACAAGACACTTCTATTTTAAAAGGACGCTTTATTAGGTATGAATTTTTATAAAAATCTTGTCCATTAATAAATGTATCTTATATTGAAAAACACGGCTTTTAGTAAAAGAGAAGATATTTTTTAAGATACAAGCCTTTAAATTAGTCTCGGAAATGCTAATAGCGTCCATCATTTTTATTTAGAAAAAAAAACGGATGAGTTGCATCAGACGGAATGAAAGATGCTTATTGTAGATGGTCTCTTTGCATTAATTTTATTAACTTTGAGAACCTCAGACTTCACAATCCCACTGTCAATTTGAGTATTTAAATTCGTTGCCTGAATTACTGAATAAGTTTCTTATTGGTTTGCTCCTCAAATATGAAGTATATATGTTATATAGGCATCAGTTTTTCAAACTTGCAAGAATCACGACACAAAAGAATTTAGAAAGTAAAAATGTATTTTGGTTTCTAGAATTTATTAAAATAATGCTTACATTCATTTTGGGCT
Organism: Euphysa ruthae; assembly: GCA_035046665.1. NCBI lineage: Eukaryota > Metazoa > Cnidaria > Hydrozoa > Anthoathecata > Corymorphidae > Euphysa > Euphysa ruthae. Next base: position 8,478 of record JAUZNK010080267.1, on the reverse strand, counting down.
GAAAGGTTATTTATACATAATTGGAAAATAAATTTAGGAGTCTCATAAATTTTCAACCTGCCTTCTTCTTGCAATAGTGATTATGTCTGCGTTAGGAATATTATCTCTCTATTTTATTATTACCTGAGGTCTCTAAAGTAAACAACAAAGTTAGCTAAACCAAAAATCACTATTATAAGAATTTTATTTCAAGCTGAAATTTTTTTTACCAGGAAATAATATCAGTCTTGTTAAACAATATTTCTAAATCTTTAAAAAAATGTGCCCTGTTTGGGCGTCATTATATATCTCCTTTAAATATCGTTTTTATCTCCTTAACAAATATTCTTTTTTTGTATAGCCTCTTGATAAAACAATTTTAAATGTATTTGGTGGTGTATTGCAATGGTTAGGAGAAAGTCAATTAAAGTTACATGTTGAAAGTATAGTTGCGTCAGTTAGTAACCAGTTTGAAACAGAACATGATGTTAATGCAGAAATTGCTAATGAGAGGTGCACCAAGGTATTAAATAATGATAATTTTACTTGGCGAAGCCAGCAGATTTATTAATTAGCCAATGTTTTTTAGCAGTGTTTCTGATATGTTTGTATCTGTCTGAGCATTTTTATTAACCGTTTGTTAGTTTCACTAAGGTTTTTTAAATTTTGTATAAAAGACTAAAATCAATAGAGAAGAAAACTGTTTGCTTTTTTTGAAATTTAGCATCAAGTAGGATTATTATGGAAATCTTATGAGACATCGTCCAGGCCACATGCAAATTTGGTTTAAACAAAAATTTTGGATTTTCCTCCAGAAATTATCTTTCGATTCTGCTGCAATTATGTGTAGTGTTATAAAATATTATTTGAGATTATTTTGACATAAAAGACATTTACAAAAATTTTATCAGACCTTGCGTTAATGACATCCTAGGTAGTTTCCTGTCATTGTGGTTATTTTTATAATTTTTTTATGCTGTAAAGTCTTATGCCAGATTTCTTACTTTCAACAGCCCAAACAAGTCACTTATATTAACATAAATTTTTCTTCTTTCTAGTTACTTCTTTGAAAAATTTTTGCTTGTTTTGCATGGGTATTTCACGTAGTGTATAGCGTCTAGGTCCCAACCGCTCTGAAATCACATCCTTACATTTCATATTTTTGTTTTTTATCTGCCACCTAAAAAGAATCTTGAAAACTTTTATTTTTTTTATTTTATTTTCTCTGAAATTATTGATTTTTCAGCTAATATTAGCTAAAACATGTAATAAAATGTGATAACAATTTTTTAGACCGATTTTCTAATTTTTTTTATTTCCACATAATAATTAGAGTAAAAACTCAAAATTCTGGTAATAAATATGGTGTTTCTAGGAACAGTTGGTTGGATACCTCCTTTAGTAAATGCTCTACATTGTGGAAAAATCTTTTTTAAGCACTCAGGATGCTTTTAAGAGGAAATATGTTATCAATGTTTTTGAATATATCTCGTCAAATTAAAAAATATCTCGTCAAATCTAGCATTAAATTAATGATTATGTCAAATTTTCTAAATATGGAGTGTCTCCAGAGCTATAGAGCTTTTACTTTTAAAGGGTTTATTTCTTGTCTTAAAAACAGAACCCTTTTTGCGTTTGTCCTTAAATTTCTAAAAATTTTGATTGAAATTGTTTGAATTCTTTTATATTTTAATTAAATTTTAGTAGTTTAATCTTACATTTTTCTAGATATTGGTTTTACTTCCCAACTTTTTGGAGCAGTTAACTAATGAAAGTGAACTTTTCCCTTTTATTGAATTCATATACTGGTCATTGCTGCATTCTTCTCTTACTCATGGTTCACAGGTGAAACTTTTTTATCATGTTTCCTAAACAAAAACAAAAAGATTTATTAACCAATCATGGTCTAAAAGTCAAAAAGTTTTATTTTTTTATCAATTAAAAAAGTAAAAAGTTAAAAACAAGCCAAAAATATAAAAAGATATTCAAATCAGCCATAGGTTGGTAAAAGGAATATTTTACCTAAACGTCTTATTGAACAATTGCCTTGTGGTTTTTCTTTGTTTTATAATTTTTTTATGGTAAATAAAAAATATAGATTATCCTAAATTTATTCCTGCAAAATATCTTTTAATTCTCCTCTAGAAAAAATTTTTCCCAAGAATTAGTGTTCTGTTTGCTTATTCTTGCTTAAATTTCATGTTGATTTATCGAATCGGATGTTATATTTCACAATAATAACAAATTGTTTACCTTTTATAATGCCTTCATTTATTTATTTATTTTTTTTTTTTAAGTTTTAATTATTTTAATTCAAATTTTTGAAACAAATAATAAACTGAAAAATTCAATTTTTTTATTTTATGAAGTGGAATTTGGTGTAACACTCTGCTTTTAATTTAGAGGTTTACTTGGACTTGTACTTTTAGAAAAATTGGAGATGTTGTATATAATAAAGGGCAGGTAAATAATTTTTAGTGTTTGGGTCATTCATTTATGATGTTTAAGAGATGTATCCTCCAAACTCCTGCTTGTTTTACTCAAGTTTTTTCTCAGATTCATTGTATCCAAATATATTTATTTTAAAGATAATTGATGAAATTGTCCAGGTTTTTATTGGAGAGCGAGGATATTACTTTCCAACTTGGCTTTTTTTTTTTCAATCTCAATTTCAAGGGCTGTATAGGGGTAAGAAGATAATTTTGATCTTTCTTTGGTTATTATTGATACCAGGCTTGTTGATTAATTAATTTTATATTTGTTAACTATTAAACATTCTATGTGTTTTTATAGAAGATGGGTTATGAAACTCATAACGAAAAGATGCTCTTTGGTTTTCAAGATATCCATCTAACGATGTTATCCTGTTTGATCATACTAAATACAATAACGCAAGGTTAGATGACTTCTAATGTCATTGAGTTTATGAAGTTGGAGTGTCAATAATCTTGTGTGGTATCTTGTTATTTCAGCCTTGTTTTAGGTCATTTATTTCATGCCTGCTAATATTGGGTGATGAAGAGGCAAATCTTTACCATTTGTGTTATAGATTTGCTTCTTTAAAAAAATGTTTGTCATATCCCAAAGACATCAAAGTTGACATCAAAGTGTTTTTGGTCAATAATTCATTTTCCAATTCTGTCGGCTATGGTCTGTTAAAATAGTTGTTTTAAAAGAATTCACAAACTGAAATTAAGCTAGGATATTTAGGTACTAAAGAAAAGCTTTGTTGCAATAATAGGCAATCAAAAGCAGGGCATTTATTTTTTATTGGAATTTCAATTAAGCTAAAATTTTAAAATTTTATATAAATATTGCCAGTATTTTTCTTCTGATTAAATTTTCTGATATTAATTTTGTTTTTATTTTTAATTATAAAAGCATAAGTAAATTTTATGCAATCCAATATGCATTTGATAGAAAGAGTGTAGAAACGAATAATGTGAAATTAGAGGCACGTGTCATGATGACCACAGATGCTAATTTGTTTTTGTATTTTTGAAATTTTTTATACAGTTTTATAAAGTTTAGTTTATTTTAATTTCCTCACTCACCCTACTTGGAATTGATTTCAAATAGTTTCAATGTTATAACTATATGTAAGATATACAATATAATTTAAATATTTTTAAGGAATAAAAATATGGCAATTTTACCACTTAATCTCTTAAGAAATCCCTTTTTTTAATAAAAAAAAAAATACATATTTTTAAATCAATGTGAAGAATTTCACGCAATTAAAATTAAAATAGCTTTCTTCTAATGCAAATTTGTTAATGATGATATTTTTGCAGAAAAGTTTTGTGAATTTCACAGATTTTAACCAAATAAAAACTTGAAAAATTTTAGTTAATGTATTTTTATTTTAGCTGATATTATAGCTCAAGCATTTAGTTTTTTAAAGACAGAGTTAACTAAAGACAAGGTAAGTGTCAAAATACTTGCCATTTGATGATTTTCCATTACAATAAAATTATTTCCATTATTTATATATGATATAGATCAAGACTAAAGACTAAAGGAAAATTAAATCCTCTAATAAGCGACACCCTTCTAGTTACATGTTCTTATAGGTGCACTCCATACCTCTTCTCCACCTCTTAAGCTTCTACAAAATACCCAAGGCATTTTTAAAAACCCTCTTACCAGACATAGATAATCAATAATTCAGTAAACTTTTTTTGTCTTTCTTATTCAACTTTGTGCTGAAGACGGAAGACAGCACAAAAAGACTTGTTACAGGCTTAATAGTATTTTTCCAGTATCATTACAACATCAAATATGTGTTTTCAAAAAAAAATTAAAGCTGTGTTTGAATAGTGGCACACTTGCCATGAAGAAATTGTTTGAAAAAACACGGAAACCCTAGCTGTTGCCCCAGAGTGCTATTAAGGACACTGTCAGAGAGTCTCTTGAGAGCCGCTGTCTTGAAAAAGAACCTTGTAGGTAATTTTGAATAAACCAAGATGTAGACCCTTTGTCAACACAACATTATTTTGTATTTAAGTTTAGTAAATGTTTCGATACTTCACACTAGTAGCGCTCATCATGTGACCTAATTTTAACCAATCACGAATCATGAATACTGGATAATTTGCATAACCTGGTGCTTATATAACATAGTTGTTTGACTCATTTGTCAGCTGCTTCTTTTATCAAAATAATAAGTTTTAAGCAAAGGATATGTTTTAGCCTGGATAATTATTTTTTTTACTTTAAAGTTTTTTGTTTTAGGGTAAAGAGTTGTTTCTGCAATACCATGGATCGTATATTTTATATCCTCTATTCAAACTAACAAAAAAAGTGAGTAATATTTTCTTTAATAAGTATATACTTCTGGAACTAATGAAAATATAATTTTTTTAGCCTATTCTGTCCCTGTACTGTAAATATGAAACAAAATATTGAGCTTGTGTTTGTTTGATTAGCCAATAAATGTAAAACTTCACAACAATTGTAAACATTCATTGATTTATATGTTCAAACTATAATAAAAATTTAAAATTAGTTATGTTTTGCATATATTTTTATTTAAGTATTAGTTATGAATTCTTATGATAATAGTATGCTTAAGTATGTTACAGAAAAAAAAATGTCTGTTTTATAAGCTTTTTATCTAAAACCAAAATATCAGGTTCTTCAGAAAAATTCTGAAATTAGGAGGATCCAGTTAAGAAAATCATTTCAAAATTTGTTGCGAATTATCAATCATCATTGATGATCATCATCGTCATTGACCCCTTCATTGGTATCATTTTTTGTTTAGCTTCTATTTTCTATGCTAGCATGTTTTGAACGGGTATATTAATGGCCTTCTTTCTACCTGGTCTAAACAGTGCTAGGTCCTAACCCAATTTCAATCTCCTGGTCTGTATAACATCTTTAATGCTGTAAATAGATAGTCTGCTTTTTAGGTCAACCAAATTTTTGTCTCTCAAACTGTGGTTACAAATCCATTTAAACATTTTTTTCTAAGTGACTAAAATGTTTGTGCTTCACTGTCTCATTTCCATACAAGATAACACTTCTGAGACAAGACAAGCTTCATACAGCATACTTTTAATCTGAATCAACAAAACTCAACTAGTTAAATTTTACCCTAAAAATAACACCCCTTTTAGTACCATCTTTACTACCAAACATTTCATTTATGTAACCAAAGTCATACACTATCTGAAAAGGACCACTGAAGCACATCACTGGAAATACTGAATTGTCTTTGATCTCACCTTTGCAACACTGTCACTGAATGTATTACTAATATCAGTATGACTTCTATATTGGTATACATAGACTGCACAATCTTACACAACCACTCACCTACACCTAATTTCCTCATAGTCCGCAAAACTACTTTCCTTAGTACTTTGCCAGGCAATTTATTTTCTTTCCTAAATGTTTTTTTCTGAACCTGCCTGAATAAAAATGTTACATCTTTTGTACCTTGCCCATAACAAAGCCAAACTTCATCTTTTCTTCATCAATTCATTCTTTGACTAGCTTATCGACCACTCAATAACTTTTGTAAATTGATCAATTAACATTAATCCTCTGTTACTACTTTTTTCTATCACATCACCTTTTTCCTTAAAACAATTAACGATAACACTTGAATCTCAGTCTTTTGGGATAACACCATGCTTCAATATACGATTGGCTAAGCTTATAATAAGCTTAGCCAATCGTAGCTCTCTTTTTAGACAGCCGCTTTTACCATTTCTGCAATAACACCTGATACTCCTGCAGCTTTATTGATTTTCATCTGCCTAATAGCCTCTTCTATCCATTTTGTCTTAATTTGCATATCTGGTTCTTTTACTGCAGTAACCTCAGATACACTATCCTCAGCCCATTCAATGTCTATGTTAAGTAACTTCTTGTAATGATTTTCTCTAACTAAATTCTTTCTTCCTCTTTGTTAGCCACAAATACCCTCATCATTATGTATCTACCTAAAAGGTCTCTTCTTTTACCTTATACACTGGTCAACATAACCATTGTACTTTCAGGTGTGTTTATGTTTCTCTGCTGTTTTTGTCAACTAACAGGTATCATTTTTGGTTTCTAACCCATATAATTTCTATATTTTTATTATCACACTGACCATCACAGGCCAAGTCTGACATCCACCTGATTCATATATTCTGCCTCTTGCTAAACTATGTGTTGCAAACCACCACGTCTTTTGGTGTACCAAGTTCAAATAATCTTTTCCCTTATTTCTGTTCTCAAAGCCATAGCCTCCATGCATACCCCAAATGACTTCTCAACATGGCTATTAAAGTCATCATCAACTATGACAAGTTCATTATCTCCAAACTTAGATTTGACTGCTGTTAACTCATAAAATTTATCTTCATTTTTTTCGCTTAGTCCACACTAAAGTTCATAAACTGACAAAAAAAAAATACTTTATCAACATGCTGCGATCATTAGCATGTTTTTGACATCAATTAATTTATGTTGTAAGTATGACTACTCCTCTATATCCACCTATATTACCTATCCAGACAAACTTAAAATTTTTCCCTTCTACCCTCTACAATTATTTTAAATATTATGTTCCCTAACTTTCTGAACACAGGATTCCTTATTGAAAATCTGCTGAATCAGTTTTTTTTTTCAAATATTGTGCATTTTTTTGTACATAGGTGTTTCTTATTACCTACCTACTCATCAGCACTAAAAAATTTTATTTAAACGCTTCTCCAATGCCATATTACTTCTACATTGCAATAATTCCATAGATAATTCCATAGATGCATAGATAGATGTACTGTTAAAATTCTACTACAATTATTTTTTTTAAAGTGCAAAAAATGAGAACAGTTTAATTATATTACAAGAACAGTGCAAAAAAAGTAGTCAAAAAGCTGTGTGACTGTTCGATTGTGATATGAAAGTTGTAGACATACTTAAGTTCCAAATAGACGTGCTGAAAACACGAAAGATTAATTTATCAAACTATAACCAAACCATATTGATATAATTTCTGAAAATAAAATAGCGAAAGATTTCCTTTTAGAAATCCAATAAAAAAAAGAAAAAAATTTTTGACTTTGAACTAAGTTATATTCGTTAACCTAAAGTGTCGGAAGCAAACATTCCTGCTTGAGTTTTACCTCAACGAAGTAGGAGTATTCAGATTTAGAGCACAAGAGAAAGACTTTTATACATTGAATAATTCAGTGTTAACAGATATAACTTTTTGTCTAATCTCATATGCATATTTCTGAAACTGCTTTTTGTGGCCTTGATATGGGAACATGTTTACCTCAAAATTCTGCTCCAGGAGTAGTAAATCATATAGAATGGGAAATCAAATTAGTGACGCAGAATACGTTTAAAAATTATATCAATGTTTTAAATCTGATTTCCTTCAATATTGATATTTTTATCTCGATTCTTGCAGATTTTACAACCCTATGCTATGAAACCTTTGAAATTTTTTTTTAACAACCCATGCAAATTGGCAAGTAACATTAAGTGGGCTTCAAATCAAACTTTATTCCAATAATGTCTTTTTTACACATTTGCTCTCAGATATGAGTATAGGTCTTACTGAGTCATTTTTTTGCCAAGCACAATCAACTTGTAAGAAGGTGCTACCTATATTAAAACTAATAATTCGCTCAGTTTCACCAACTCAATTCAAGTCTAATATGTATATAATAAGTCTAATATGTATATGTATCTAATATGTATGAATGGTTGTTTCAAATCATTTTGTTGCTTTTGTTCAATAATTGCTGACTGTAACAATTTTATTATGATTTTTCAACCATCCTGAGTGATTTCTTTTTTCAAATGATTTTTATCAATGAGGTTTTTAACACATTTTTCCTTCTCAAAGATCATCTAAATTGCCGCAGTGAGAAGACTTAAATAATATTCTGACCATGATTTGCTGGAAACGGTCTTTCAAAACAATATTTAAACTGAAAGCAACATATATATAGTGATGTAAACAGGGGACAATATTCAGCAACATTAATATAT
>JAUZNK010080256.1:327-13263 GCA_035046665.1 Euphysa ruthae | reverse complement strand
ATAAATTTCCGCCAGAGATGTGAGTCGAACTCGTAACCTTTCGCTCCAGAGTCAAACGTCTTACCACTGTGCCAACTGCGCTTAAATAATGGATCGAGGAATGCAGGGGCCGTTTTCAGCACATACTCTTGTTCCTGCTTGGTTCCTCAGACTAGCGCTTTGAGGTGGTGCCCGTGTTTTCATAGCGCGGATTGAAATTGAGACATTTCTTCCGCATGCTTAAGATCTGTTCAATATATGGCTCTTTCTGACAAGCTTAATCCAAAATGTTAGAAGTCGGCGTTACATATTATATTCCTGGGCCTCTTGCCGACACTATGATAAATGTTGCCCAAAATTCTCTAAAGACTTGAGGTCGGTGTTGTGATTTGCATTGGTTCTCACCACTGGACTTGTGAATTTTTATGTTTATTCATTGTTTATACACCGAAGAACTACCTCAACTCACTTAATTTTAATGTCGGATATTGATTGAGCGACTCGAATACATAGCGTTGTTGTCGTATTCGGCGATAGTGGAAAAAAAACACAAAACCAAACCTTTGGTGTCTAACGAACTTTTTCCTGTCACTGAAATTTACTGTGACCCTTGAGGATTTCCAGATATTACTGCGTTCCATTGGAGACTTCTAAAAAGCGCTTTTTGAAAGGAAAGAGTCTCGATATGGTTATCGAAAAATAAGGTCGGGAAATACATGCAGATCTGGACGCTAAGGAGGTTTTGCCCATTAAAAACAGAACCGACCCAACGAACTCCACCAAGAAAATCTTTTCCTTCCACACGAAAAACACGATTGTAAGACATAAAAGTATGTTTGAAACTGGTAGAATGGCTTCTCACTAAAAAGCTGCCACACCATTGGCCTCAAAGTCAGTGGACATGATTGTCATGGCATTTACTAGCATATACAAAAACGAACCGCTGGTATGTCCAGGCACGTTGATGGTCAACGATGGGCATGAGTTCAAAGGAGTATTATGTAAGCTCATGTCTATGAATGGGGTTCGAGCCCGTCGAGCACAACTAGGCCACCTCAGATGGCAAACTTTCATCGAGTCCTTTCATCATTGGTTGTCTGGTCAACTTTTAAGGGCGTAGGCACAGCATGAACTTGAAGGTGGCTCTGACAGCCATGAGTGGGTACCAGTGGTTCCCGCCGTGATTGCTAACATAAACAATACATCAATGCGAATGACTGGTCTCCCTCAGGCAGAAGCCATCAAATTGGTCAAGGTACCATTGGTAACCAAGAAAGCCTTGCCACGTGAGACACTGATGCATATCGGTGCGATGGTCTTTTTAGCCACCAACGAAGAAAGCCCATGGTCGTTAAAGTGTCACCAATCAGTTATGGATACATAAGCCCTACAAGATCTTGAGCCTAATTTCGGAACCTGGCAAACCCGCTCAATATTGAATGTCTGCCCGTGAAATTTGGTGCAGCTCTGTAACAAGCGGGCGGTGCGGCACTCTACATACTTTTTGTTTGCAGCGTCGATCATGTCCAGGCCATGGTTGAGAGTATTATCTCTTTGGAGTCTGTGCATTTTTTGCGATACCTCCATTTTTCTTCGATCATATAGCGCTTCAAACTTTTCTTGATCAGGGCGGTATTTGCAGTCCCGTAGGGACATCAGGACCCTAGATGTCGGTTAGAGGTATGGCGTTTACAATTTGACCCATCAACCTCACACGCGAGACTGCCGTGTAGACAGGATTGTTTATTCAGCCGCCGAGGCTATTTTCTACCACAATCAACCGGCCCATTTGATGTATAGTTAACAAAAAGTGGTTTGAGTTTGATGGGAATCCAAGCCAGGACTGAGTACGGTTTCTCTAAAAAAATTTTGTGATTTATAAAAAGCTACGTCCAATCAAGGAAACAAAGTTTTGTTTTATTGTTAATTATTTTTGTAACTTACATATGAAAAAAAATTTGTTGGTTTATATTAGTGTTTATTAATATATAATTATATTCATATACAACTATGTAAGCATTACCAACGTTAAATAAATAAATGAATGAATGAGTTATCTCCTTGTGACAGGGCCAAGTCTTTATCTGGAGTGAGCACAACCTTTTTCCGTCCACAAAATTTTTCCAAGACCATCCCCGTTTGACTGCTTCCAACCTGACTAGTCAAATACATAAGCCATCACTAACCGGCATCAGATCAGAAGGCAGCAGGTAGGCTTCGCTTAATTGCAATATAAGTTACCCGGAAGGTTCGACCGTCCAAGCTGTAGCCTAAGGACGCCACTCGTTTCTGGGTGGCTTTTATCGTCATTGTCCATACCTAGAGTAGTCCTCAACAAGTAGGCTTTCTAACTCAATGGGAAGGCATTTGGTGTAGATGGCATCTGCGCAAACACGTATGGCGTCTTTTTGGTGGAAAGAGTAGTAGAGTAGGTGGCTTTATAGTATTCCACTTATAGCCGAAAAGCTTATAACTCTTCGTCAGCCCGTGTTTATGCTCCAGTTTTTGTGAATGCTTCGTCAATCGCTTTTTTCTACAGGTCGTGATCCCCATAGTGAACCACTCTTACAGCAAGAGGCAGCCGAGCCAGAGTCGGATAGTCGAGGGAATGGCCCTAACTGCGAATGCAATCATTGTCGTTCTTGACCTATATTCAATGTTTTTTGCGCGAGAGTACGCCAATTTCCTCCCTTGCCATATGAGGTATAAATTTCGGACAATGCTTATTATCTTTTCCCACACGATCGTGTTCACTTTATTGATGTAGTTCCCGTCTGAGTAAAACATTGGGGCATTTTTAAAATTTAGAGGGTTCGGATCAAGTTGCAGATAGGGTATTTATAGGGTATCTCATTCTTTACATACTTAAACGCTGAAGGCCGGAGAGGCTTCAACAACCTTCTTTTCACAGCTTCTGGAACAGGCTCATCAAGGCTATTTTTAACAACATCTGTGAGGGCCAAACAGTTATTTATTCGATATCTTCATCCGTTTATGTGTCAGACTGATCAAGTAGTCACTCGATGTATTCATCCATCATTGGCTCCTCATTCATGGTTGGTATATACATATCCCGATATATCCTACAGTCTTGCATATATTATATCACACATTTAGTGCAAATTCGCATTTGACACAGGTTGTTAAAGTGATTTTCGTATCCAAAATCGCAAAAACGATAACAAATCCAGATGAGCATGGACTTGTTACTTTCATTCCTTTTTAATTCTTTAACTTAATTTAAGTAAGTTCTAACTTCTTAAGTCTATTAACCAAACGATAAACTTAAATTTAAATATACCAAGGGCGTTATAGACATATTTTTAACTGCTTGTGGTATTTTTGTCAATTAATAAGGTGTCTTAAATGGCATATAAGTCCTATAATATTTTACACATGACTGTAGTCAGACAAGTCTCTATATAGCAAAGTCTCTATTTGTACGCTTCCCAGTATCTATCAATTATTGATCAACGCGATGAAAACCGTTTACAACCGGTTTACACAGCAAAGTCGCGGATTTAGTATTTAGATGACATAGTTTATACGGAACTGGTGGCGTTTTACCAAAACCTAGCTGCTGGCGATGTATGTCATCAAAAATGTGGACACAATCTTTATGGTGTAGTTGTACTTTAAACCATGGGTACAAAGGGTGAAATTAGGCTCGACGCTCAGTAAGTGGTTGAGAATCGCACTCGGAGTTCCGCAAGGCTCTATTTTAGGCCCACTTCTTTTTAATATACTTATAAATGAGATGTTCCTTTTTGTAATAGGTCCAGATATTTGTGACTATGCAGATGATAATTCTCTTTACTCTTGCGATTAAACCTTCGATAAAGTTTGGTCCTATCTATCTATAGACCTTACCAGATTTCACAAGTGGTTTAAAAATAACTATATGGCAACAAACCCTGAAAGTTTCAAATAATGTTATTGGGAATGAAAATCCCACCAGTCTCTTTTAATATTGGTGGAATAGATGTATTTGTAAAAAATGAAGTGAAACTGCTAAGAATTAATATTGGTTCTAAACTGACTTTCTCGAAGCATATTCGAAAAATATTTACTGTAGCAAATATCAAACTTTCTTGTTTGCTTGGATTTATTTTAGTTAGTTGGATATTTTACAAACAAGAACCCTCGTCAATACTTATTTTTCATGTAGTTCTTTATATCGCCCTTTAATATGGATATTTTGTAAGGAAACTGATTAAAACTTTATCCATCGTGTTCAAAAACGAGACTTACGGGTAATAGAAAAAAATTTGTTGTTCTCTGTTAGTGTCTACTAGTATTTAATTATATTAATATACAACTATGTAAGTTTTACCAGCGTTAAATAAATAAGTGAATGAATCTAATATCTGCCTTAATCTTTTGGTATAGCTTGGCCTAATGCACCTCTAAACAAAAACAACCAGGGACTGGGAGCAGCAGACAGTAGGAGGGTTTAAATTTATAATTACCAATTATATATCTTCGCGAAACCGTCTTTATGTAGATTTACAATTAACAATTATATGTCTACGCGAAAGTGTCCATGACTAAGTTCCCCCTTATTCCCTGTGAGGCACCAAAAATTTTTAAAACCCTTTCAACATTTGGATAAATCTCTTGATGAATTGACAATAATCACAACGAGTTAAAACGAGGCTCTTATACTTCTAGTGTAAGTTTTTAGGCGACGAATAGCAGAAATACTTCTCTCACACTCACATGTAGTGGTAGGAATAGTTCCTAAGATCAAAAACCCCTCATATCTAAACCTTTTAAAGTACCAGCAATAGTATATGGACTGTTTTTAACATTACTCCAAGACTTTCCCCTGAATTAGGTTCAGCATTAATTGATGTGAAGTGAGGCATACCAGATGAATAAAACGAAATAAATTCAATAAAATCAGACTTCCAATCTTCAGACTCTTTCACACACATTAAACCACCCGAAGGAATTCCTGATAAATCTTTATAAACATACATACCGACAACTGGTAACCTATTATCTAACTCGGTTATTAAATGGTCTTTCAGAGGAGTAATGAAAACAGCATATTATAAACAAGCATCGACATTTTGTGTAATTTACAGCCAGATTCGTGTGCTTTAAAAAGGTATAGAGCATTAGTTCAACTTTTTAAAGGTTTTTCAACAAGAAAACGAATAGTGGAAGAACATGATACTTTGCTTCCAAAGAGAGGACAAGGATGACAATAGGCGCCATTCTCAATAGGTGAATAAGCAAGCCAAGAAAATTGGTCTAACTATTTATAAATAAAATACCTTTTAGGTTTTACTGGATTTAACAACAGACGTACTTTCAGGAAAATGCTAAGGTATTGGCTTTATACCGACAGATGAGATGCTATTTTCGAAAGCTTAGCTTAATTTCTTCTATGTTTCCTTGACCATTCGTATTTTGAAAGAAAGTAACGGAAAACGAGAAAAACTTTCTCGTATATTTCTGTAGTGCACACCTAAATCAACCGAGTTTGGTTTCTGTAAACTTGTTTAAATTTACGTATCAATACAAAATGCAACAAAACTTTTTATTTTACGACAAATAGCAAGTTTTTTTTAAGACTTATGCCATATAACTTTTTTTTTCGGTTTCTTTAGGTTTTTAGATTTATACATATGTGTCAAAAACTTCTGAGAAGGAGGCAAAACTTTTCATCGGAAGGATTTTTTTGACATCAGCATTTTGCATAAGCAACATGAGGAAAAAAATAATGAAAAAGAGGAGGATTTTAAGAAAAATTGAAAACGAAATTTTAAAAAATAGGTTACGCATTTGAGTACTTTGCGTACCCTATACCTACCCCTGAATGACTCATAATTTTTTTGTCTGCCGGTCGGCTCTGAGCACTTCCGGTGTACTGTTATGCATTGGGGCACATGTCATTGCTTCGACGATGCCTTAGAGGTACCGGTACGTTTTTTGGAGGTTTTCCTTTCTTATTCCTCCCACGAAGGTTTTCGTTTAGATAATTTTATTTCGTGTGTTACTACTTTTCGCACTATTTAAAAAAAACGTAAAGCCAATCTGTGAATTGTAATTCTTCCAAACTGGTTTCCACATCCTACTTCTGTAAACAATACTAAAACACAAATTATTTGCCAAGAGCACCAAAAACATTTAAATTGATTTTTGCAACTTTCTATTGTTTTCGTGGTGTATATTTAGTGTCAGTTAAACGGTTACGTGATAGGTAGGGGAAGGGGCTCAAATTTTCCGATTCATAGTGTGACTTAATTAATGTATGACCCCTAATAACATTAATTTTTTCGTTCATTGTAGCATACATAAGTCATTAGCCGTTTTTTTACGGAGTCTACTTAACGGTTAGCACATACTGAGCATTTTAAGTTTAAGTAGCCATAGTATAAAATCGGATTATAGCTGCTTTGGCTAAATTTGTAAAAGCATTACACACTACGTGCGCAAGATAAAACGGTCTCAGATTGCGTTAAAAGTGTGTTCTATTTGAAAATATATGAAGTAAAAAGAAAAATATATAAAGCATGGAAGTTTTTGTGAACAAGTTTTTTAAAAAACCGTAAACATTTCGACGATTCAATGACAAACATATCAAGAGTTTTCAGACGTTTTTTTAGCAGCCACTATAAAAGTAAATTAAATAAAACACCAAAAATAAATAATTTTAAAAATCTCTTTATATACGCATCGATGTTTTCTATAAATAATATTTATAAAGAATACATAGATAACAAATAAAATAAGTAAAAAACATGTAGATATGAGCTGCGATTTTATGCAGGTGTCTTCTTAAGCATAATATTCCTTAAATATTCGCTAACTTTAAGCAACCTGTTTATTTAAACCGATTTTATACTCTCAACTTTAAGTAAACTGAAGGCTTAAGTAGCCTCAGTATGTATAAAAGGTATGTAAACGGTTGTTGCTGCTCATTGAAATAGTTTGTAGAAACCTTTCCTATAATCATTTTCATAACAATGCTTGTATAGAAAACATTCAATGGAAAATCATCGGCCCGATTTGTGATTAGGGGAAATCCAGTGGTTGTGGAACGTTAGCAAAAACGATTTTGGTATTTTCAAAGTATAAACGAAATTGAAATTGATTCACCTTTGAATTTCAAAACAATATTACGCTCGGATGAAAATCAATATGCGAATGAAATATTAAAAGTGAAATAAATTATCATTTTAATTTGAATTAATTACATTGAAATAAGTTGATATTGATGGGCCACCATAGAGATTAATCTTGGGTTGGAGAAACTTTGAGTTCAAAATTTTAACCTAAAAGAGAAACATCAAAATTTATAAGTTTGCCAGAAATAATTTAAAACGCAGAAAAATTGGACAATGTGCGACTTTATGATCCGATAGAAAATATGAAAAAAGCTGGGTGGGTTGTATGTAACTAATGATTAGGTTTCCTTGAAATCTAGGTATTTTCTCATATTTTTCCCACCACTTCACAAAAGAAGCTTTTCCCCCACCTTTTAATTGTATCGTGAAAAATGTTATTTTAAAAAGCATTTGGTTATTATTATAATAATTTACTAAAAAAAACGAATTTTTATTTTTAACATAACGTTTTAATACAGGGAAAAAAAAAACTGACAACAGTTTATTTTTGTGACGGTATTCAAGCTGACGGGAAATTAATAAAAATAACTTAAAATATATTGTCAAATAAATTATTTTTTGTATTTCTTTTACGCTACATCCATACACACAAATAACTGTCAAGCATGGTACGATGCATTCCGTGCCATCTTTTGCTCCTCATTTTCGCGTTCCTCCACTGATTCTCAACGTTTTGTGTATACGCATTCTTTACGGCGTAGAAGAAGTCCAACTTGTGGTTAACTGTTAGATGTGTGTATCTCATGGCTTGTATACCACCTTAAGAACCCAATAAATGAGAGACTATGGTAGCACCATACGATTAAAGAAAGTTGTAACTTGTTTAGAGCCATTGTCTGTCGATAACACTCATTCTTAAATTTAAAAACTGTAGTTTGGCTTATACGACAGTATTTATATGATTTTTAGTATAAATGTAAATATTTATTAATTTTGTTTTTGGTGGGGGAAAGTACCGAAATCTATACTGAATTGCTCCCTACAGATATGGAACTCTTATAAAACAAATTTTAGAATTCTTCTTACACAGAGACACTCTTGCTTGGTATATTGTAAAGTAATTGTTCTATGGCCGAATGAAGTTTGAGGCTAGTTAACTCTATAGCCCAGGAGGATCTCTTATACAACGTAATTAAGTTCCTAAGCAAGTGCAGCTAAGTCTATCACTCAAATGAAAAAACGAATGTGTTAACCTTATTCGTCGGTTAAATCGCGTCGGTCACTGCATTTCATATGATGAAATAAATGCCACATTGAAAAAAAAAACAGAAGAACAAGTATTCATGTAAACTGCTCGTCGATATGTCCCTAAAAATGTCCAGCCTGGTATTGTTACATTTGTTTATGAAAATATCGATTATAGCGCAGAATCAATCCTAAATGTAACAGTACATAGAACGAATGGTATTGTCAATGAAATGAAAAGCAACAACATCCGCAATTCGATCAAATAAAAGATCTTACTTACAAGATTAACGCCTAACCGACAACCAGTAGAACGCCATTCGCTCAAACCAGTGTTGCAGGAGGTCCAACCGTTTATGAAACCAAAACAGCGCCCAAATTCAAAGCCCATACAAAATGTTATTAAAATAAGCAACCAATTTGGTGGCTGGATCTTAAAGTGTGAAGACGCTTGTTGAAACATACTTGGATATAAAAACTGTCGCAGCCAAACCAACCCTGTATGGCAAAGATTTTCTATGAAAGGTTTTTCCAAAGTTTTCTTATGATAAGTAGCTCGCCGACAAAGATGGAGACAGTGAAAGAAGTGTTATCACATTGACAAGAAAAAACAACACAACTTTGTCTCTTTGAAACTAATCTTGTAATAGACCAAGCAATCTACTACAAAACTGTTGAAATCATTATGGATGACAGAAACAATGATTTAGGAGACTTTGACAACTTAATAATGGGTGGTTTCTATGCTAAATATATCTTCTTGGTGTTATTGGTGTGTGGTTTGGCGATGCCAGTCTTATTGGATAGGATTTGATAGAACATTTGCTGAAGTGTAAACATTACAAGGACGCATTTGACCCATCTAACTCTCTACAACTGGTTTAAAGAAGGTGAATTATCAACGTGGCACGATCCAGAGAAGCTCAATAAAGTATAATTCAGTGTTGGGTGTATTCAAATAACGTTTCAGCAAAGGTACCTGCTCATATGGAAGAGAAGATTGGGTCATAGAAAGCAGAATCCAAGCCAAAGTTGATTCTGATAAGTGGTATGGTGTTTTCGTTTTGGAATTCGTATTTTTTTTTTAGTACAGACCTTGAGGGATTTCGTCAAATTAAACAAAATATGTGACTGAGATCTGCACACCCACTCATCAGAGAAAATTCCCCATTTGTACCATGCCTTTGACCATTACAATTATGCTCGTCACTTCTCGTACTATTGGACGTCACAACAATCACTTAACTTGACCAACTCGATGCAACCCAGAAATGTTTAATAAAGTACAGTTCAACGCTCTGGAAGAGAAGATTGGGTCAAGGAAAACACCATCCAACTTCAGATGAGTCGTATTGAGTTTGACAAAGAAGCTGTTAAATACTGTTATAATATGATAAAGCAATGACAAGTTATTTTCCCATGCAATGAAGCAATAGTATCGTTGTCATCTGGTGTCAATGCTTATCAAGAGATACAAAATGATCCTTTGATTGCTGAATCTGTAGGGGAGATCAAATCAAGAAGATTAATTGAAAATCCTGAATCATACAGAACCAATTGAAGGTCTTTCCACAATGAAATATTCAAGAAAGTGAATGGAAAGGATGTTATTTTTCAAGATGATTGGTATTTGTTTGCCAAAATCCTCATATTACAAGAAGAAAAATTACCAGCACAAGAGAATTGTTACAATATTTCCTTAGCCATTTACACCAGAAAGAATGAATGCCCAAGAGGATAGCATTCCTGCCCTTGATACCATGATATTTATAGATGAATGAATGTATGATGAAATGTGTATAATCCAGCAGTTACCAACTGGTCTAGAAACATTTGGAGACTTATACAATACGCACGTATCGAAGAAAATTACAGTCACACATCTTTTGTTATTCATCAATATTGGAAGCATTCCAATAGCAGTCAAAAGATTTTAACCTAGATCTCAAGAGTTGATTTTTAAATAGTATGAGTATTTTCTTAGTTGAAAGACATAATAAAATTTGAAATTTCAATTGTATATACTTTATATTGAAAGGCGAGGGATTCGATTAACATAAATTGATGGAATATTTGAGTGTAATCAGCAACCAAAGCTAAGCTCCAATCAAGAAGAGGCTGATACAATAGTGTGCAAAATACACGCTATAAGAAAGTTTCAAAATGGTTAACTTCGCTTTCTTTTGAAATTTCTGACGTATACTTAGAACATGATATAGGTTTAAATTTGTACCTTTATGGTAGACTAATTATGGTCCATGCTAAAATATAAAAATTACAAAATATGTTCTGTTAAACCCTCCTAACTTTACAGTAATATTTCTTTAAAGCAAAAAAAACTCTAACAAACAGAGGAAATTTATCAAATTGGACAGGGCAAAATATTTGATGATTAAAAAATTGTTATAAATCTAAAGTTTAATTCATTTCGGAAAAAATGTACGAACCAAAAATGAAAAGGAAAATGAGATTGGCAAAACAAAAAATATGTTTTTATTTTAAGACCTCCTTATAGAAACATAAAATTATATTTAAAAACCGCGTTAATACATGCTTGTAGGTTACAAAGAAGAATAAATGAGTATCAACAAAAACATTAAAAGGAATATATTTTGATTTCTCATCTCATTCATTTTAATATTCAGATAATGAAAAAAAAAAGTAAAAAAGAAATACGGGGGCAGCAAATTTCGGCGAGATTGTACGATGTAAGATTGATGTGATACGGTTCATTAAACGAGTGAATAGATTATTTTGGGTTAAACTCGGTATGGTTTGGTGTGTATTTTTTATATTGTGTGACTTTTTACCCCAATCGAACTGGTGGTTTTTTTTCAGCAAAAATGAGAGGTATTGTAATATAAGTTTATAATCTATATAAACTTTAGAAATTTACTTGTACTTTCCCTGAAGACGGGTTCAGGTTCTCTCAGCGGAAACGCCGCCAGAATAAATCTTTAATTACTAACAAAAATGCAGGACAAGTGCAAAAAAATAAACAAAGAAGACATTTTTCATAAATTTTTTCAATGCTGATCAATATTTTTATTGGATATAATTGGATTAATTGGATATAATTTTAGAGAAATATCGTTGCTGAGTTTTAGTTCTTCCCTTTTACTGATAATCCCTTCCCTCTTTTAGGCTACGTTGTAAGTATACGGTTAAAATCATTTTATTATCTCTTAGGAGAATGGATTTATTTGTCTATAATCCACATCAGCAGAACAAACCCACACGTTTAGAATTTTCCAATGTGGTAATGACAGAATTTCTCAGGTTGCATTTAGTAGCTTTGGGACTTTTGAGATAACACGGGCTTCGGTTATAGACTTATGCATTTGTTATTATTCTGCAAAATATACATCTTTACTTACTTCATAGCAATCTGATTGGTGGAATGTAATTTGACGTCATTTTTGTTATATTAGCTACGTTAACTTGTTTTTAAAATTTAAAGTGATTAACTCGCATATTTAACAGGTAAGTCTAATCTTATTGATTTAATTGTAAATGCTTATAGAAGCATCATATTCATTTTCCACGCAAGCAATTTATATTATCATAGCTTAGTTGTCAATTAATGCCTCAGTAAATACATATACTTTGCATTATCTTTAATCTTTTGAACGAAATTTGGCTAAAACAGGGAAGTGGTTAGATTTGCGATAAGTATACTAATCCTAGAAGCAGTACTGTGGGTATAATCTTAATCCAAGCTTCAAAAGTGGTAGAATTCCTTCTCTTAGAGATTAAAAAATCATTGGGAGCGATTCTAGGATGTCAGCGACTTTTTTTTCATATAGTATAACCGTACCTTAACCATAAAATTATGTGCATAATATATTGAGAAAAACACAAATTTAAATTTAAGATCCAATTTTGATTTATAAAAAAATTTTTTTAATCATAATACTGAGATAAATATAGTGTGGGGGTGCACGTAGAAAACAAATCTAAATAAACTAAAAAGCCAACAAAAACATGCTTGCAAACCGATACACTTCTTACAAAAAAAAACGATGATGTAACAACCCTCATGAAAAGCATGAAAGCACTTGATATTGAAAGCTTAAATTCATTTCAGATCCTAACTTTTAGGTATAAATATAAAAAAAAATCTTTTGTCAAAAGTCTTTGCAAAATTTTTAAAAATCGGTTTATCTAATACCTACAAATTACGTTCAAATACTGGAAATGATTATGTCCGTAAAAATGCCAAATGAAATTTTCGGAATTTTCAATCAAATTTCAAGGTCTTCACTTATGAAATAATTTAAATAATGAATCTATTAAAGGCTCACAAAGCGTCACTTCCTTTAAAACAAGAATTAAAATACATCTCCTCGATACTTTTCTATAATCTTCAAAAAATCTTCAAATCAATCTCTTAAAAAATTAAAATGAAATTTGATAAATAGAACAAGCGTTTAAAATCAAAGGGCATCAATGAAACGATTATTTCGGGTCCCCAATCCGAAATGCTACATCGTCTTTGATTCCTTTCCATTGTAAATAATTAAATTAACAGCTATATAACACAGTATGTAAATTGTATTTTTATAGTACATTACTTATCTACGATAATATTTAGATGTATCTGTTTATTTACTTGGGAAATATATATATATTA
>JAUZNK010080245.1:0-13263 GCA_035046665.1 Euphysa ruthae | reverse complement strand
TATATATATTATATATTATTTTAATAATCATGAAATGCCAATTAATTTCATATTCGAAACTAAACACGCGACACGCAGTTTTTGATCACGGCATGTCATGCGAAGTTTAGCGCATTATCTTACAAAATTTAGTGAAATATTGTAAGCAGTAGAATTTAAGATATCAATCTTCATATATAAAAAAATATTTATTTAAAACGAGGGTATAGGATATAATCAGGGTTTCCATGCCTCCTAAAAACCTTAAACTTTTTAAAAAGTTCCAAAAAACTCTAAAATCTCTTAATATTTCGTGATTTTCTTTTAAAACACGTAATATTTGTTTCTCTAGCCTTGGTATCTCCCAACGTTATTTAATTTTTTGATTTCAGACTACTTTTAAATAGTTTAAACTAAAAGTCTCCAGGGTTTGCTGTGAACCTGTGTACATTGCTCTTTAAATTAACGTGCGTTTTCTAAGCAAAGTACATTTTAATAACATATTATTTGTTTCGTAGAATGCTTTTTATGTCTTTCATATTTGGAAAGCATTGAAATTTATTATTTACATCTTCATGAGCTTTTACATTTGCTTTTACGTAATTTTTTAGATGTTTAACTTCCTGTGAAATTTTTTAATCTAAAAATACACTGGCATCCTGATTAAAGTGGTATAAAATATTTTATTGATTCAAAATTGAGAGTCCATGCTTTTTATAACTGACTAAAGAAAGCTTTTCGTGTAGTAGAAGAAGTAATGTATAACGTACATTAAGAGATGGCCGTTGAACGTGTTTTCAAAATTTATCGTGTTTAGTTTAAAAGAGCAGCGTGGATTTATCATTTTAAGTTTTTAAATTTTGCCCAATGGAGTGCTTGTTTTCAAAAATTTTTTTTTTTTTTTTTATTTAAAGGTAGAATATCAGTAACATACTTATTTTCTTATATATGAAATGTTACCCCTATGAAAAATAAATAATTTAATGTGTTTGTACAACCTTAAAATTTCTGGAGAATTTGAGAAGTCATGAAACAGTTTAGAAATTCAAATTCATTTGAAACAGGGTTTTTTTCCCTTTACTATATTAAAGAAGGTTTGTAAATGCATATGAATTTTAATGTAAAAAAATTCGAAAAAAAAATTTCCATGCTTACTGAGCTATTAAAGTCAAGAAAACAAAAAGTAGAGAGAGATTGAAAAAAATTACTGATTCTTTGTTGAAACATACTTTAAAATGTTAGGTGAAAATAACTCGTACTTTGAAAAATTTCTTAAGACCTTTATTTCGAAAACGTTATTCATATATGATAAGTATAGATATACGTTTTTTTTTTTAAACCTAGTTATCAAAAACGTAAAGTTTCGTAAAGCTGCTTATCAAAAAAAAAGGAATAGACGGTGTAGTAAAGAGCATACAATCGATCAAATGATATAATAGAGTATGATATAATAGAGTATGCAATCATGTAGCTCATTTAATTTGTTGTCCAAAGCTGAACCAAATTTAGGGCGTGGCAAGGGCAATAGAATCATTAATCTTATTGGTTTATTTCATGAATTAAAAGCATAATTCAGGAGGTTTGAGGTTCGCAACCCCAGTCAATGACTATGGATGGATTTGAGGCAATAACTTTTGTGTTTTCCTGGTTCATGACTGTCTCAACATTATCATATATAATTAATAGTTTTAAACTATCTTATAACATCTAATATACCCTTCGATTTTTCGATATTTTACCACAAAACTTCTTAATAAGAACATGAGTCGTTTTAATAACAATATAAAATATGTTATAGACTTGCGGTTTAAATAGGATGTAGCAATATTAGATTCATACATTCACAGTTTCTAAAAAAAATTGTAATTTTATTTTGGGATTAACCTTATATGCAGAGAATTTGAGTTCAAATTATCCGATTAATGTGATTTTAAACAAAAAAAAAATGTTATTTTGTGTTCCCATATTAGTCTTTTCTTTGTTCGGAATAAGATCTTTTTCATTAAAAGGAATAAAACTTTTAAGTTGTTTGCTAATCGAATTTAAACTTAAATCTTTTTGCAATCAACTATCTAAGTACTGAGTAAGCCCTCGAAACTGCTGACGTTGCCACTGAAAACTACTTTGCTCTCGTTCCTTTCACCGACCTTGTTTTTTTATCAAAAACCAGCGTATTTTTACTTCCATCTCTTTTATACCCAACCCAACTAAACCAAATATTAGTCCTACTGACTTCTTACTATTTTAGTAAGAGATTAAAATTTCTATTCTGGTATATAGACTATGAATACAAAAATATTTTGGATAAAAATATATTGTCAATGCGAATTTTCGTTATACGTCAAAGAGAAAATGGTCCGACGTTGAAAAAAATGAATAAGGATTCTTGTTTTGTATAAAGTCGCTAAATTCGTGTTCTTTCTGAATACCATCAGAAAATTGAGTTTCGCTTGCCTGTCCGTCGGTCGGTCCGTGATACATCTCAATAATTGTTCAATGCTTTTTTCAAATTTTAGGTATGAAGTTAAAAATTGATAAATGATCTGTTCCAGATTTTCTCGAAAATTCATATTCTCGCCATATTCTTATTTACCCACTCTGGGTAAACTAGGAAAAATTAATTATTTTGATGTTCTTGCGAAATCCGTTAGTTCGCTTTTCCTAACTTTTTGTATTAAGAAGCTAAGGGTTAGACAAATAACGTCACTAAGACGGACTTTTGGAAAAATTCTCGACAGCCTGATTTAGGTAAACGAGGCAAAAATAGACCCGAAATCTTTATTTTTCGATTTCCATCTGAGTCTGCTCATTAACTTTTTTTTTTTTTTTTTTTTTTTTCATAAGGTTATATGCAATAAAATATAAAGTCTTGTGCAGATTTTCCTGAAAATTTATATTTTTGCAAAAGTTCTGGGTAAACGAGGCAAAATTCGTTATTTTCATGTTCTTCTTGAAATCGGTTCTCTTTTTTTAATTGTTTTTTTAAATGTTAAGTATTTAATTGAAAATGAGGCAAAGTTGTAAGTAAGCCCGATTTTGGAGTAAATGAGGCAAAAAACTGATTGTTATTATTTTCTTGTTTTTGTTTTTAAAATAGCATGAGCCCAAGCTCGCACTACTTGTTTTATCTCTCAAATTTATTATTTATAAATCAAAGTTATATGCAATAAAATCGAAAGTCTTCAATTTAGATTTTAATGATTTAATTGATATCTTATTTAGCAAATGGCGTCAAGTGGACAGGTGGGAAGAGAATTAGACAATCTCCGCCGATCAAAACTCAAGAACAAGGCATTAAACTCACCAGAGCCCTTACGAAGGTGTTATAGTGATATTCCTTTCGTACGACCAAAAAAAAATGAACTAAATATTGATTTAGATGTAGATTTGAAAAAGAGTTTAAATTGTAATATAACTATGACGCATACTGATAACACAGTAAAAAACACCAACTCTGCTAATACGGGGTATGTCAATTGTACTGTGGAAAATAACACTTCCATTGTCCCTGAGGCGAATGATAATGAAATTATGCAAGAGTCTATTACAATTGCTAACCTACAGGATCTAAAAGAAAATGTAAGTGAATTTGAAAGCTTCTGATGATCTTTTGTTTTCATCGGATTAAACGTTGAAACATATCCAATTAAGTTTTCGTGAAAACTTCTTTTTTCGAATGACTTTGTTTCATTCTCTATACATGTTGCGAATGCCAATTTTGATACTTCCTCCAGCTCATTAATTTTAACTAAGCAAGGACCATATAGTATGGAATCTGCAAACTTGTCGAAGGATTTCGATGAATGAAGGTTCTATTATGATTGAAAGGTTTTAAGTTTATATTATTATTACTTGTGTTATAGATCTTGACTGATGAAGATGAGGGAATTTTCAGTTATTTGGATGAGAGAAGAACGCTTTCACAACAAAAACTAAATCTGTTGCGTAAAAGTATCGACTCATTTGACAAGCTTTTAAAAAAGGTGAATATTTTCATGCAAAAATACAGCAATGTAAAGCGATAGAATTTTTTAATTTAAAGAAAATGAAAGATGTATCAGAATAACGTGTAATGGTATATAGCTACATCTGCAAAAAATTGTTTCAGAGATCAAGGAAAGCAATGGCGATCCACCATATTATTATTTTATTCGATGGTTTTGAAAATCGATATGTAAAAGAAAAGTGTTATAAACTTCGTGTTTTTACATCTAATTTAATTTGGTCAGCGTTAATACATTTATTTGTTAAAAACTAACAGCAAAAGAAGAAAAACTATACGCAAACAGATCTGCATGCAAAAACTGTATGTCTAATATATTGCGTTCGTATAAGAAATATATTATAACGCAAGAGTGCGGACTTACCCTCAAAATTTAACCCAAAAATAGAAGTTTTGCCTCATATTGGCTTTGGGACTGCGGATTTTGCACATAAAATCTGTTCCTACCTATTTAGATCACAGATTAAGCTCTTCGTAACCATATAAGTTTAAGCTGGAAAAATGGCCCCAGGATTAAGAATTTTAGCCCAATATTTGGCACTGGGGTAGAAATCTTGAACAGTGAAATAGTCTCGTTTGGACCCGTGAGGGATTCTGCCATGTTTTTGAATTTATTTGAATTTTATTGAAATTTGAACTTTAATTTCTAACATTTTTAAATCGTTTTTTTTTTTTTTTTTTTTTCAACAATTTTTAAATAAAAAGAAGTAATATTTTTTCCATCAGTCATAAGTTTTGAAAAACAAACAATATTTTCTCAGATTTTGGCATGTAACATGGCAACACTGATGACATTAAAATTACAATTATGAAAAAAAAAGTAGAAAACATTTAGACCAAATGAATCATTAAAACTTATTTTATCTAAGGTAAGAAATATATCAATACACTTTACAGGTCAGGATTGTAATGTTTGTATTTGTTCATAACATTTGTAATTGCGTTTGCAAAAAGTAATGAGAGAAACCTAGAGACTGAGAGTATATGTGATTAGTTTTTTTTTAATTACCCTGTATTTTAATCATTAATTAAAATAGTTTTTAGGTAACAGTACCTTGAGTTTCCGATTTTACGAAAGGAAAACAGCGAGCGTAGCGAGTTTCGCGATGGAACTCATTTGACAAAAACGCGAAAAATTCTCTAAAGGAAGGTTTTTTTGTTGCTGACTCAGCAGATTCTTAGCCGAAATGCGGGCCGAAATTCAGGCCAAAATTCGTGCCTAAATTCGCGCCTAACTTTTTGCCTATTTTTTCATATTTTGTCTCGCCTTCCCATTTCCTTATTAATAATATTTGAACAGTATAGAATAATTAAATGGAGACAATGCAATCAAAACCAAATCAAAATTAATCTCAATACTGTCCATATAGAATTTTATTTAAACGTTTAAACAAAAGAATCATTAAAATCCCATTTGAATTTAAACATCAAATTCACAAAGGCGGGTCTCGTAAACTGTGAGTTAAATTTAAATTCACTTTAAATTTAAATATATTTTTAATTAAAAACAATATTTTTATCACTTTGTATGCGATATACCATAAAATTTTTTTTTTTTTTTTGGTATAAAATATTCTTCCAATAGATCAAAACCAAATCAAAAGTAATTTCAATACTGTCGATAGAAAATTAATTTCTATTGAGCTCCAGCTTTATGGTATATTAATCACAGGTAGCATAAGAAAATTTTTCGTTAATTACCATATACCATTTTGAGGTGTAGAGCTATGATTAAGTGTGTTAAGCTTTTTTTTCTATAAAAGGGCAACTTTATGCCTGTAAAAGGAAGCGGCGTATGCAAAAAAAAATTGTTTGCCACACATGTACTAAATATTAAAGATATATCTAACATTAATGAAAAATTAAAACCTGCACTACGATGCGACCACAAAATATCTGAGCGCCTTTAAAAAGTCGAAGTGGACAGCGTGCTTGTTCTTAAACTTTGCTTCTCCAAGAGCACGCGAAAAAATTTTGGTCTAGGCAAAAAACCCGGGCACAAGTTTGCTAAAAAGAAGGGATTCGGCTAAGAATACCTAGGTATAGAAATTTAAAAAAGATTTAGACAGTAAGTTAAGAAATATTGCTTGAAGGAATCGTAAGCTTGGAAATCTGCTATTCGGATTCTAGTACCTTGCTGTGTCGACATACTCGGTGTTAAAATTGAAGATTTGGCATCTGCTAGAAAAGCCTTTGAAAATCTAAAAGTTTTATTTCACTTTCAGACCAAGTTTTCTAGTGCTTTTTTGACAGATAAAGAAATTTAATCTTTTGTTTTTATCAAAACTCTATCGAAATTTTGATGCCGATGCTTTTTTTAAATAAATATGCAAGATCCAACAAGCTCGTGTCTCTTGAGTAAGTTATTACTTATTATTTATTTTTATTTTTTAGTTTTAAATTTTTTATTATTATTTTTAGATTAATAAAACAAATAATGAATAAATAAATAAACAATAAATCCAATATCGAACGGTCCATTTTAAGGAAATTTGCCATTTTATTTAGTAAATCTGTCTTAAATGAAGTTGATTAAGTTAATTTAATAAGAATATAAATTATTGCAACAAGGAAACAAAAAAGTTTGCTCTCTAAAATTTATAGAATATATAGATAATAAATATAAAGCTATTCTACATATAGGCTGTTTAAATAAACATTACATCATCTTAAAAAACTGTTGTTCTCCATAATGATAGACACTCGAGTTATCAAAAGTTTGTTTTGTTTAGATGTTTAACAACTGGAAGCCGTCTTTACAGTTCAATCTCGATGGTTCTGGTTGGAAACAATTGATCATAACACTATTGCAAAGATTTCTGAAAATAAGAAAAAACTTGTACCAATTATAGATACTAATACTATAAGGTCTGACTTTAAGAGGTCACAATGATGATTCCACTTATCACCGAGAAGTTGGCCATTTTAGTACTTCTGGTAATGATGGAAATATCATAGCTACTTAACTACCGAGTTAGGGGTGTGGGCAAATTTTAGAAAACCATTTAAAATCACAAAAATTTTTCAAAGACCATACAAAATGAATTGATATTTTATTTAGGAGAAGAAATTTCTGATAAAATTCTTCCAAGTATAAAATCTTCCAAGTTTTTTTCAATTTTGTTTAATGAATTTATTGGTTGCTCAAGCAATTAACACATGTCTTTAGTTTTGTGGTATTTAGACAGTGATATTGTGGGTAGAAAGGAAGATTTTTTACAGTTTTTTCACAATGGTAAGGAGCTAGATTGTGAAAGTCTTTTAGTTGGTATTTTAGATGCTCTTGAATCACTTGGTCAAGATATCAATTACTGTCGAGACCAAGGATATGATGGCTCTGGAGCTGTCGCTGGGACTAAAAAGGATTAGCTGCAAGGATTTTAAATGTAAACAAAAAAGCATTATAATCTCATTGTTGTAGCCATAAACTTAATTTAGCTGCGTGTAGTTACTTGTATTGTTCAATTAGTTAGAAATACCATGTCCAACATTAAAGAAGTGTCTTATTTTATTAATCTTTCTATCAAAAGAACCAGTGATTTAAACTCAATAATTTTTGAACACTGTCCTGAAGAAAGAAAATTAAGGTTAAAAAATGTATGTCGAACCCGATGACTGGAAAAAATAGTTGATTCAGACACGTTCCAATAACAGTACATACCTATAGTTTCAGCCTTGAAACAATTAGCAATGACCAAGAACTGGTAAAAACTCACAAGATTCACAGATTTTTTTAAAATTCTCCTTACAACTTTTGATATTATTAATTCTTTAGTAGTTACACGGTCTGTTTTTGAAACTCGTGTTGTCACTAAAGTTGTGCAGTCTAGTAGTATTGACATCCAGTCTGGTATAAGTCTGCTTTAATTAAACGAACAATCATGATGAAAACCAGTATTGATAATTTCCACAATAAATGGTACAAAGAATCTAAACTAAATGCAGTCAAAATTGTTATTGAATATAGTAGAAGAAGGTCAGTAACAAAAAAACTGCACCGTTATAACCATCCAGCAGAGAGTAATTCTGAATCTCTTTTAGGCGCATATTGATACTACTCCCTGATAAAATTGTTAATTCATTGAGAAACCCTACT
This sequence comes from Euphysa ruthae, assembly GCA_035046665.1. Lineage (NCBI taxonomy): Eukaryota > Metazoa > Cnidaria > Hydrozoa > Anthoathecata > Corymorphidae > Euphysa > Euphysa ruthae. The sequence continues at coordinate 5,185 of JAUZNK010080245.1, read as the reverse complement.
GGAGAAACTAAATGGAGGGAGAAATTTTAAAGTTTTTACTGATTTCTATTAAGATTTTATTAAGACTTTTCCAATCCTTTAGCTTTTGAACAAAATAACAGACACCAGGAAGGGTGAGCGAAACGAAAGAAACAAAATAGCCAGCAAACGGCCTAATAACACACAAAAAATGTCACCATTTTAATTATTAAAAAAGTTTTGTTTAGAAATAAATATGACCTAACCTGAAAATATTATAAAAGACTATGTTCTTCTTTTCTAACATTAAAGAATTTAATATTTTTTAAGTTTTCTTCACAAACACTTGATTCCTGCTACTACTAATTTGGCATTCTCTGTTCCATGAAGGAGGTGTCACTGCTATAACTGTATTTTTTTTCGATAGTCGGATGTAATGAGTTTTTTTTTTTTTTTATCAGTATTGATACTATTAAAATCATGGTTTTCATGTCATGAACCAAGTTCTTCTAAAGCAACTCCAAAACTTTCCTGACGTGCATTTTTCGTAACTTTTTCCAACTTTTGTTTAGCTTTAAGTTTGTGTTTATTTCTTGCAATTTCATGAAATTTATCAGGTGGTAATTCCACCGTCTGTAAGCTAGCATTTAGTTTATTGTTCTTGATTCCTTAGATTCGTCATCAGATGAGGGGTCGTATTCTGTATCAATGGCAGTTTCTGACATTCTTCTTGAAAACTCCAGAATTTCTTGATGGTCTTGATGGTCAAAGCAAATATATTCACATTCTTCTATTTTATATAAATGAACCACCATACTAATTCTTCTTTTTCATGAGGTAAAAGTTTGTTTAAGCTAACTAACTTTCTGCCAGACTTAAAATTTACATCAACAATTTTCCAATACTGCAACTTCCTACATCCATTATTTCATTTTGATAACAATGTAATCTAAAAACATTAAAATTTAAGAAAATATCAAGGTGATGAATTAAATTAAATTTAAAGCCGACAACTTTTGATATCCTTTGCTTGCAGAAATGTATCAGAAAAAATAGTGTCAAAATATAAAGTCTTTGTGATATTCTTCTTCCTGTAGAAATTTATCAGCAAACTTGGTGGCATTTATTTAGAATTCAAAAAAATTCTGTATATAATGAAATAAAATTATTGAAACATACGTTTTATAAAAATTAATAATTTAAAATGATTGAAATAGTGACATCTTTTTTTGTTAGTGTATGAGCATTCATGCTTCAGTTGAATCAATCCATGGCTTTGTGTATGATGATGTATAACGGGACCACAATGGAAATTGTTTTGACAAACAATTTTTATGCCTGTCTTCACCACCATTTGTTTTTTGTCTTAATTTTTATTGTTGTTATAATGTTTATTATTTGTTACTTTTTGTATATTTTTTGTGGCAGAATAAATACTTACTTATCTATATTTCTGAAAATTTTGACTTTTTTCAAGCTTGGTTTATGATGGTGCTGATTTCATCGGATGTGAATGTCTTAAAAATTTCAATTGCCTCTAAAATTTCAATCTTTGAGAGACAATAAACGAAAAATTATTCTTTTTCATCAGGTAAGAATTTGTCTGGTGAATTGAAGCTTAATTTAAAGTTAATAACTTTTGGTATCAAAATTTTGACTTTTTCAGGAGTGGTTTATGATGAAGTTGATTTCTTCGAAGTTGAATATCTTAAAAAATAAAATTCAAACACCAATCTTTGAGAGAGAATAACGAAACTTTGTAGAAACGTACATCAATATATGTAATTTTTAACAAAAAGTTTTCGAACCAATTTAATGCACATGAGACCGTTGGTTTGGTTCTGGTGTACTAAAGCTAACATTTGAGCTTACGGTAAAGAAAATCATCAACTAATAGAAAATCTGTCATTTAATTTACCTTCCTTGTTTGTTTATTTACCGAATGTAGTAGTATATTGTGCTGTCATTAATGTAAATGCATTGATTGTTATGTTGTTCCTTTCAGTTTGTAAACGACAGAAGTTGTCAAACATAGAAAAAACAATCGGACTCATCAAAAGGGAGACCTTGCCGTGCGTGAATAGCTTGCAAAAAAGCATCGTATTGTTTACAAAAAAAATTATTGTACTTAGCTAAGATTAGCTAATTATTGTACTTAGCTAATATATTTTATAATATATGAATAAGTTAAAATGTTGAGTAGGATTTTTGTTTTTTTCTCAACTGTTCCCTTACATTCAAATTAATAGCTATTTGTATATTTATTCAACCATAGCTAATCTAGACACACCCATAAATCAAATATTTTCCGCCACGCCCAACCATGGTGGGCGTAGGAAGGGGAGAGCGGGAAAAGGAGGTGGGAAAGGCGGAGAGGTGCTAAATATGATAAAAATTTCGACAAACTTGAAAAATATCCTAGATCCACACCTGATTTATCTTTGGCTTGCCAACAAGCTTGCCATGCTTTCGCAAACCTTGATATATTGATGTTAATCTGTATGAATAAAAATTAACACGCTCATAAAACATAGGCAGGACTGTGAACGAAAAATGGCAATTTTCGTATTTTATACTCAAATTTGGTAAAAAATAAGATGTTACAATAGGTTCCCATGCAAAAATTTTAAAATAGAACGTAGGGGTAACGCAATTGATAAAAATGTAACTTTGTTATTTGTATATCAATGTAACTACTTGCAATTGATTTTTGTTGATTTAAAAAACTGAGGCATATTTTTTGAATGTAGCTTAACAGAAAAATTGTATCAGACAAGACCGTAACCTATTGCCTTTAAAGATACAGGATAATTTAGTAACACTATCTATTATTATGTTTGAAATTTACCGAATTGATTTTATTTTATATATTTAGAAAGCTCTATTGATTTATCAAGTTGCTCATATACCAGTATTTACCAGTTGATAGATAAAGGTAATAATTTTCATAAAAAAAAAATTCTTCATTCCCCAAAATTTTTTTATTTTTTATCAATTTTCTGATGATGCGCTTTTATGTTTTTATATGAATCTTGCATCATATTTCAGGCCATTTAATGTCCAACTTCTTTTAATAGAAGAGAAGTATGATAGACCATAAATTATCAAAATATTTCAATTTTAGAATAGTATACCTGAATCAAGTTACACTTTTATCATTTTCTTATTTTCTTAGAACAATTTAATTCATGTGTGGTATTGGTTGAAGCTGAAAATCTAACTTCCGTGTTTCAGTTAGCTTTCACAGTATTCGGAAATTTTCAAAATATTTTCTGTTACATTTTTATCAGGAGTCTTGTTTTGAAAATTATGGTGAGCAATATTTTTTTCTTTGTTACCTTTTAATCACGAACCAAACTTTCAGCCGAAAACTTTTTTTATCATCTACTTGTTTGTGTTTGCACATCATTATCTCCTAAATTAAATATGTTAAATATACCGAAATTTCACTGCAACAAATGTGCGCTTTTCTAGATTATACTTGATTGAAATTTATTTTTCAAAAACTTTAAGAATCAAGATAATGAAAAAAGAGTAACCATACACCTAAATGCTCACAATCCTGCCTATTTTATGAACATGTCCAAATATATTTTTAAAAAAATGGCATTAGATTTACCACTTTTTAAAACCGGTGTAATGTTTTATAAATCAATGACCAGCTTATGTAGAAAAAAACAAGGTTGGTATATTCTTGGTAAACTATTACTAAAGTTATAAGAACAGACATTCCTCAAGGCTTAACATCTTCTAAGCATTAAGCAACACATTTTTTTATAAAAAACCTAGCGAAAGGCCCAATTCTAAAAGTTTCTTATTTTCACTGCTGAAATGCCATGTTTTTATAGTTCTAAAAGTTTCTTAGTGGTTTTCTTAAATAATTTGACGTAAATAAAAGTTCGTTATCAAATCTATTGTAGTAAAATTGTTTGTCGAATGAAATTCAAACGCTCAAAATTTAACGCTCCAGTTGCTTATGTAGATTAAAAACAAAGAACGTCGACTCTTTATTTTCGCTTTATTATAAAATAATTGATTAATTTTATAAATAAATCTCTTCTTCTTTGATGGATTAAAAATTGACAACAAGTTTCTTATCTTAAAGTTAGTCATAATAGCGTAAAACTAAAAGTTTCTTAATTTTTGAAGGTCATAATTGTAGGTTTCTTATATAAAAAACGTGTATTACTTTTTTTAATTAGTATATTGTAGTGAATGTTTACGCCAAGCTTCATGCTTTATGATAATTTTTACAATCATGCTCAAATTTTATTAAAAAGGTTGGTCATTCCTTCGAAAGAGAGGCAACAAATGATCCTGCATGATATGCATGTTGGATTGGGTGACGACTATGGCCAAAGCAATGGCTTCTCAACGTGGAAGGGATACAAAACACCAAAAAATTGCTATTAGATTTTTCTGGCACAACGTAAAAGGCATTGTTGACGAGTTCACCAAGAGGTGCGATCAATGCCAAAAGCATGGAAAATTCAAGAGAATGTCAACAGAGCTCCACACCATTCCAATCAAAAGCGAAGTAATGGGACAAACAGGTGTGGATGTTGTTACTGAACAACGACTGACTTCCTCGTTTCATCCACAATCCAATGGGTTGTGCGAACGTCAAAATCGAACTATCAAAGACTCATTGGCAACGGTTCTTGATCACAATGCTACCGATTGACCATATATTATCGAAGGAATCTTGTTTGCACATAGAGTAAGCAAACACACTTTTACAAAATATATGCCCTTCTTCCTTATGTATAATCGAGAGTCTATTTTACCCATTGACATCAAGTATTATTTGATCAATGTTGCTAAAAGTGACGAGCCTTTTGACAAAGAGATATTTGATACCTTTCTTAATACTGCGATCGCCATTAGAGAAGAAGTTCATCAAAACGCGAGAAAAAACATTCAGTCTGCACAACAACAACAACGCGACTACAATCGACGTCATCAAGTGCCAAACACAATCAAGGTGGGCCAAAAAATGCTTCTGAAAACTCAAAAAAGGGAAAATTTAAAAAGTGGCACATTTACTTTCAAGTGGTTCGGTCCATATACGGTTGATACAATATCAAATAAGAATCTTTGCACTTTGACTAACAAAGAAGGAAGGCAAAACAAAACAAAGTATAATGTCTTTCTATTGAAAGTATACACGGAACCAACTTCTCTTTCGGATGAAAAGGACATTGTGGTGAATAATGAAGAACTCCCT
>JAUZNK010080244.1:0-29797 GCA_035046665.1 Euphysa ruthae | reverse complement strand
AATGTGTAAGCGAAGAAATACTAGAATTAATTAAGTACTCTGAGTTTCCTGCTAACTCACAGTCAACATTCTTTAGCTTAATAATTTAATAATAATAATAAAAAATATTTTACAAAAAAAACCGTTTTTATATAAACTACACTGCAGTGAGATCATTGGACTGACGTCAGATGTTGGGGTGGTTTAATCCTTAGAATCAAATCTTATCAGCTGATATTTTGTTTGATGACTGCACTTTGATACTATTTCATTCCTTTTGTTTGTTAAGCCTTAACCTTTAAAAACAGCAATTTAGGCTTTGTGGTTTCGAACTCAAACTATAGGATTTGCACTTTATAACAATTTTCTATGTCTCAATAGCTTCCACGTTTTCATCTATTTTCTATTTTGCTGTTTTAAATGACTTAATTTGATTTGCATACCTGATCTTGAAAGGTGTCTCCGACAATCCTACATAAACATTCTCGGTGCTTCCTTGAATATTTGAACTTATTTTTTCTACATAAACTATACATTCTATTAAGCACTTTTTCTCTTTCGATTTTTTCTAATAACGTTTTTTGTTTGGTTTTATGGTTGGTATGTAAATTTAAAGTCGTACCCAGATTTGTTTATTGCTTCTTCTTAGGGTGTAATAGCTTGATTAAAAAATGTTTCGTTGCTAGATAAATACTGATACTCGTTTTTCGATTGATATTAGGAGTTGGTTGATTATGTTTATGGGTGATTCGATTCTTTATGTATATAAATTTATGTATATGTATATGTTTGGTTTGTGGTAAGGCAGTCTCTATGTTTTCAAAAAAAAAAAAAATAAATAAATTTAATAATTTAATGAAGTCACAAAGCACCACTGGGATTTAACAAAACATTTCATACAATTCAAAGAATAAAAAATAGACTTTCTTCACCTTTAATCTGAGGCCAATGTCATATCAAATATCAACAGTTGATATAGGATTTGACGACTTCCTTTCTGCAGATCGTGAGGGTGTTGAAATTTATGAATATTGATGCTTGGATTAACAGAATTTTAAATCAATGGAGTTTCGAATCAACTAACTTGTTAATCAGCGAACCTATGCTGAAGAAAGTTTTTAGATCTAAAATTAAACAGATTTTTGAATCAAATGGTTTATAGATGAGTGGATATTTGGCTCATTAGAACACTTGGTCAGTATATATTTATATCATAAGATGTTAGGTTTACTGGGACTTTGGATCATGATATTAGATCAATGCATCTTTTGCTAAATGGTTCTTTGAATAGGGTTATATTTTTAGATCAGTGGTTCTGTATCTCAGTAAATTTTTTTTTAAGACTAACTATCAGTAAAACTTTCAACTTTGGATGTGTGCGTATTTGAATCAATAAATCAATGGATGTTTTAGAACATTACAGCAGGTTGTTGAGTCAATCTGTTTTTGGTTCGCTGGATTTTTTAATCAGTAGATGTTTTTTTTTACAGTGGAACGTTAATTCGGTCTATTTTTAATTTATGGAATCGATGAGTCACTGATTTTTTGATCTTTGGATCATAAGTTCTTTAGACCAGTAGATCTTCTGTATTGCGATCTTTATTTTAGCTGAATCATCAGCTCAACATGAATGCAATCATTAGCAATGTGTTGGCTCGTCGTAACTTTTTAAACGCTAAACTACTCTCAACATTTTAAAAACGAAGTGATGACTAATGATACACCAAAAGATCTGGGAAATTATTTTTTGCATCTATCTATCAAATTTTAGGTTATTTTGATTTTTTTTTAGTTCAGTTGCAATGCGATATGTTAAATTTTACCCCGTCCACTTTAGCCTCCAAATTCATGTCAAAAATGGTATTTTGACTGGAAAATTGATGAAATTTGCGATTTCGAACAGTCATAACTATTGAACCGTAGCAGCTATTAAGAAAAATGAGACCTCTTTGGAAATCACATGATTTATTCTTTCACTTGATTTTTAAGGCTTTGTTATGAGTTATTATTTTTAAAAAGATTTGGCATCCCTAGTATAAAGAAATTTATATTTTAAAAGATAGCGTTAAGTTTATGAGTTGGAAATACTTGTAGGAAATACAGCTCTTTAAGAAAACCTTTTAATAGCACCCCTAAAATATCGAATTTCTTTTGAAAAAGTGGTTTTCGAACAGATAAGCGATTTTTTTAGGGGTCTGTTTTCAAATTTTCTGTCTGGTTTTCGTAAAGGTTTTTCTACGCAAATTGTAATAATAAATTTTTTGCAAAAGTGGCAACGACACTGATAGCAAGGGGTTAATAGGTACAGTTCTAATTGACTTATCGAAAGCATACGATTGTATCCAACATGACCTTTTGCTAACCAAGCTTGAGGCCTATGGGTTCTCAAAGCTTAGTTTACATTTGATGAAGAGTTATCTGAAAAAACGTTATTCACTACGATGAATAACTGTTGATTGTATTCTGTTATGAATATCAGCTACTTTTCAAAATCTAGTCAAGGTAAATTGATCATTTGATAGCATTGATAGCATCTACATCGATGTTCAAATTTTAATGTATATTGATTGTTTAATTGATTGGTATAATAATTGAGCTTTTTACATTTTATGCCACTACAAGATTAAATTGTGCTGCCTCGAATATATTTATTTTTCAGAAAACGCGAAGTTGAAATTTTTTTTAACTACTATATATAGCTAGTAATCTTAAAAATACGCTTAGATGTTTGCTACTTGAACGAGGCAATGTACAATCTTTATACTTTGAAGAATAATACCGACATGGAAAATGTGATCGATAATAATAGAAGCACCTAATGAGTAATTGTCAAAACTGTAATGAAATCTTTAAGCTTTTACAAGTTCAGTAGATAAAAAAGGCTTGTTTTATAGCAACAGAAAAAAGTTTGATTGTAGAAAATTACTTAAAGTATGTAGAGAATTCTTCTAAAATACTTTTTTTTCCACTGATGGTGAAAGGAAACTTTTAATTAGGTTATTTTTTTCAGAATTTATGAGGTTTTGTTTGTTTCAATTCCTCAATGTTCACAAAAATTTTTAATATAGAAAAAACAATTATAAAAAAAAAAAAAACAACTTTGACTTAAAAAATTCATACTTGCCAAAATTATCAAAAATACTTCAAAGAAAAATTTCTCAGAGACGGTGCTTTTTTTCACAAAATATTTCGAAAGGTACAATTTTAGCAACAATTTTAAACGCAGCAAGTACGCGGACATTTTCTTAAGTTTTCCTCTTTCTTTCTTTTTCCTATGAAATAACAACCAAAATTACAAGACACGGACATAAATAAAATAAAAACTTTGAAAATACAAACTGATTTGGTGTTAGACAAACCTAATAACCAGTAAAAAAAAAAAAAAAAAAAACAAAACAAGGTAAGCAAATGGGAAAAATTCAAGAAAAAAACGGTAAATCAAATGTCCAAGTCAAACTTTTTTATACCATAAGTAACATATACACTATATTAGAATCAGAGAGATTTGATATACTTCTAATTTATTCAACAATGTTGTCAAGGGGCAGTATTCTATTTTGAGTAAAAAAAGAACAGCGTAAGAGGAAGTGTTTGGTGGTTTCAGATTCTAAGATTTCACAAATACAAATAGGAATAAGCGTATCAGAAAACTTATGTCAATATTATGCTCTTTTAAAAGACTAAAGCCAACTTTTAAACGAGTGAGAAGCATTAAACCACGAGAATACATTATATCAAGAACAGGCATTGGTTTGAGGCGAAAAAAATTGAGAAATGATTTCTTAAAAAGGGATATGGAAATAGATTGCCTTATAACAGGATCACGTTTGTTCCATTCTTTTGTTGAAAAAGGAAAAGAAGAGTTACTAAAATAGTTGTTGTGAGAGAAAAAGCATTAAACAAATTACGACGAATAACATTACGCGACTGAACAAACGTGGGTAAAAAATTAATGAAATGCTATATTATAAAATAAAATTTACCTAAAGCACCGAAGTCTATCACGTAAACTCTCCAACCCAAACTCCTGGTAAGTTTATTTCTTGATGTTCCCCTTATAGGTCCGGTTATTTCAAGGCAGGAATTACACTGTACTCATTTGACTTTGTACAAAAGGATTCATTATGAGGCTGATCATGTATTACCTCCGCGTAATCTAGATGGGGACGTAAAAATGATTTGTACAAAATGAGCAAAGATTTTCTCGGCAAAGTACGAAAAAGATGTTTGATAAAACTTATTCCTTTATTTGCCTTAGCATTCTTATCATTTAGACGGTGATCAAATGTCAGTTTTCCATCAAGAAGCAATCCTAAGTGTTTTTGGTTAGGCACAATTGAAGCAGGGGAAACATTAACATAAAGAGGAGGTTGGATAACTGGGACTATTTTTCTGGAAAAAAAAAACAACTTATGAGGCTTGTTTATTCAGGATCAGGATTAAAGGACATTTTCCACTGATATGGCCAGATATGAATAACAAAGAGATCCGTGTTAAGATCGCTGCAACTTTTTTATATATTATTCACAATATGTATCATCAGCAAGTTTAGTCGATGATAGCAAATCAGTAGGCAAATCATTGATATAAATAAGAAATAGCAAAAACCCTAAGACAAAACCCATGGGAACTCCAGCATCATTTCACGAGGAATTTAAACCATATAATACCACCCATTGTGATGCAAGTAATTCTTCAAAGTATTATAAAACTTTCCATTAACTCTTCAGTTTAAAAAGAAGACCTTCGTGCCAAACTTCATCAAATGCTTTTGAAATATCAGGAAATACATCCCCAGTTTCAATAGAAAGACTGCCATGCAAGGCCTGATAAATCTCATGATTGATAGCAATGAGTTGGTTTACGCAGTAATCATGAGGTCTAAAGCCTGATTGTTTGTCTGTAAGAATCTTATTTTCAGTAAGATGTTTGCAAAGATTATTATAAATAAACTTTTCAAACACCTTGCCAAATATTGCTGACAAAGATATTGGTCTATCTATAATGATTAGTAACTTGCTTACTTGACTTTTATGAACTGGGACAATATTTGATTTTTCCAGTTATCTGGGAAACTCCTTCCTTAAGAAAGTTTTTAAAAAGGATTGGCAAAGGCAAAATAAAAGAGTCACCACAAAGTTGGATCATTTTAATTGATATACCATCAAACCCATGAGATTTGTTAGTATTAAGATCTTTAATAATTTTAGATATATCATCGCAGCCAAGCTCTAATTCAGATAAACGGCTTTCAGTAAGAAAAGAAAAATCAGGTACTATGATTATATGATAACTATCACTATTTTGTAAAATACTACGTTGATTAGAGAAAAAGACATTAAAGAGGTTGGCTTTCTTTTGAAAATTATTCAAACGTTTTCCAAATAATTCTGTTCACATCTTCCTTAAAATAATTTGCTCCAAATTTTTTTCCAAACACTTTTTCAAGCCCTTATTCCAAATAATTTCCCCTCCAGTTTTTTTGAAACGTTTTCCTCCAAACCTTTGTTATAAACATTGTTCACCCAAATATGTTTCTTATTGCTCTTTTAAAACCTTATTCCGAATTATTTTCATAAAAAACTTGTTTCTTAGTCTAAAGAACATTTTCACTAAGTGCAATTAAGACACAATTTTGCAAGCATATTATATCGTTCGCAAAATGTCAGGCTGTCATACATTCAATGCAAAATTTCAGTCGTTCTACTAGAAATTCCATTTAATGCATTGTGGAGAAACTAGTAGAAAAAAAAGGTGTATTCATTTTTTTAAATTCATTCGTTCAAAAACGATCGTAGTCAGAAATTTGTATAACAGATTATATATGTAATTGATATTGTAAATATGAAACACCTTCAAAATCATAAAATTAAATGTTCATGAATTTTTTTTAAGTATTTACATCTCACAAATTAACTTGAAACGCGGCAAATATAGACATAAGATCCCAAAACAGCTAAAAATTCTTTAATCGTACAATCATTCGCGAGGCCAAAAGCAAAATTTATTGAATAAATTTTCGCAATCATGGGAAATTTCGAGAATTTGCGATTTATGTTTCTTTATTTTTAGTGAAAAAGGTAAAAAAGATTTAGAACGATTAGAAATACCAGTTATGACACAAAAGTTTTTAAAATCATATACTTCGAAGTTTTCTAAAAGATTATGATTCTAGTGAGATCTTCTATAAGAAATTTAAAGGTCACTTAAAAAAATCTCGACTCCAATTTATTTTCTCCCAAAATAAAATTTCAAATATTGTTATCAAAACCGTTCTTTTCAAATAATTTGCTCAAAGTGTTATTGTGAAATATTTTCCTCCAAACCATACTACCAATATATTTCCAATTTCATCCAAGTTTTCCTCGATATCTTACTTTTATACACCCTCGCATTCCCCATTCCCTTCATTATTTTCATTAACGCCCCGTTTTTAAGTTTATACAAAAAACGGCATTTCCAATGATTTTAATTAAAGCCTTTTTTCGAGTTTCAAATTCTAAATTTCCAGATTCCTAAGTTTCACAACATATCTCTCAAAACCATATTTTTCAAATATATAATATAATAATTGAATAGTTTAACTAGATATTAGTTTTATAAATTAGCTTTTCACAGATGTCGTTATAAAACTTCTTGTTCTTGACCAATCAAGTTCAGGTAACAATCAAAATACCAGGTTAAATCTAACACTGCTCATTGGAAAACAGCTTCCATACTACCAAAGGATTTTCACTGTAATTGTGTAACTATATCTTATATCCAATTTTGCAAAGTTGCTAGAATAATAAAACTCCATCAGGATCGAGAATTAGGCATATCTTTTACATAAGGACATCCAATATCATATTCTCTATTTTTTTTTGTAAAGATCTGAATTGATGATACTTATCAGTGTATAAATAGCTTAATGATTTACACCGACACGGTTAGATTAAAAGCTTCCCATAATTCTGAGAAAACGACGTTGAATAGCACTCAATTTTTTGACAAGACTTTCCTGCTAACCCCTAGTTTGGCAACGATAACTTAAATAAGTGGAAAATAATGAATAATATAAAGAGCTTATAGCAGCTTTATCAACATAATGAGGAACTTTGCAGAGCATACTGTTAGGCACAATTATTCTATGTGGAACTTCCAATTTAAGCTTTCATCAATTAAACAACCAAGGTATGTAATACATGGCGATGGGGTCAATCGTTTACCATTACGTTTAATTTTTATTTCAACGCTAGATTGTTTACTTGGAGATTTAAATAGTATAAGTTTAGTTTTATATATATTTAATGATATTGAGTTTGTATTTAGTCAATCGACTATTTGTTTTAAGTCATAATTAATTTTTTATTTAGTGTTTTAGTTGATTTATTAATACATAGGATATTATTATCATCAGCAAAGTGATGTACAATTGGATGTTTCATTGAAAAACAAGATCATTTATGTAAACTTAAAATAACAGCAGACCTAGAACAGAACTTTGAGGAACACCATAGTTAATAGTACCGGGAGAAGACTCGAAACCATTAATAGAGACAAACGGTTAGAAAGATATGATTTAAACCAATCACTAGCAACACCACGAGAACACAAGACCCTACTTTACGAGACTTTGCTTTTCAATCCTTTGCTCTAATAGATATATTATTTTGGCAAATCTTTCTTTAGTAAGACTTTTTAATGGGGTTTTATTTAGTACATAAGCAAGAATTTTGGAAAACCTACAGTATGTCATATTCCTGAAGAAGATATGTAAAATATCGAAAATTTGCAAAAAAAATTTTTTATACAAGGCAACAATGCGGTATGTGGTATTATATTTTTATTATCTACCATTAACACACAACATAACATGGATGTACAAGAAAATGATTTTAAGATTAACTCTTGCTTTCGTTAAGCAGTAAAGTCATGCAGATATTTTTTTCATATCACGTTTTTGGAATACTGCAAATATGTTGATATAGTTCCTAATAATTTGATAATTCATTCTTATACGTTTCTATTTACTACCTAAAATCATTTGATACTGTTGATTACAATATTTTAATTTCGAAATTGGAATATTATGGCGTTCGTGGAATTGCAAAAGAAAAGTTTTTTTTTTCATATTTATCTGATCATAAACAGTGTGTCTCTATAAAAGGGTATGAGTCTTCTCATGAAACTGTTATTTGTTGTGTCACCCAAGGCTCTGTTCTTGGTCCTTTGTTATTTTTGATATATATATATATTTATATAAACGATTTGAATAAGTCTATTAAATTTTAATCTGTTAATCATTTTGCTGACGAGACTTATGACACATCTACGAATCATTATATTCTCTTTGTAGGAAGGTTAACCTTGATCTCAAACTATAGTAGATTGGCTAAATGCCACCCTTATTTTTTTAAAAGTGGATAAAACTGAATTTATTATTTTCACATCTCCTTGGAACCCGTTAATAATTAGTTACTGTTGCCAGATTTGGGGTCAAACAGATAGTTATTTCCGTCTATTTCAATCGTTCCTTATTTTATTTATAGTACTTGTTTGTATAATAATTATTTATTTTTAAATTATAAATTTGAGCTGTTGTTATGAAAATAAATTATTACTTATTTATTACTAACTTACTTACTTTCATAAGGAAATGAGCGCTCTTTCTTCTTTACCAGAAGGTTTTCTTTTATGTACTATTGATGTTGTTTAAGAAAGTTTCGAAGCCGTTAAAGTTAATAATAAAACGTGAGGACAAATCTGTCTCTACAGATATGGTAAAAGGTATTTTTAGGGACAACAATTTCAAAAAAAATAATCAGGTATTTAAGCAACGCAGAGGTACATCTATTGAGACTAAAATGACACCAAGTTATGCCATATTTTCTATGGCTTCCCTTGAAGAAAAAATTATTTTCAGCAGCCCCTGAAAAACTTTTGTATGGTGGCGCTAAATAGACAAAGTTTTTATAACTTGGTAATATGGGTGAGAGAAAATCTTAAATCTCTTTTAGAGTCTCTTAATTGATTTCATCCTAACATTAAATTTATTTTAATCCATACAACCGCCCCGGAGCCCTTATTTGCCCCTTTCATAATAATCGGACTAAGTCATACTGAATGTGAAATGAAGATTTAGGACGTAATTTGATAGAACTTCGAATTTTGATAAATTTCTTTCAGAAAGATTAATAAAGACATTTTTGCTAATGAGTTTCCACACAACAACATATCCTTATAAAATTCAGCTTGATTATTATTTTTGTTATTATCTGTAGTAAAAATATTGGTTTCACTAGAAACATCAACTAGATTATTGCCTTTATTAATGTCCAAATCTTTATTGTCAGTGCTAATATAAAATATTATAAATACCTGGATAATTATTTTGAACAAAAAGCTTAAAATTTGGTTAAAAAATTCTTAATGCCCTAAGTGTTCCGTAAATCTATGGATTGCATTATGTTTTAGTTTAATATTTTTATAAGTGAGCTTCTTGAGTATATGTATATATATATATATATATATATATATTTTTTTTTTTTTTTTTTTTTTTAGCTATGACTACATTTATAAATATAGATCCCTATTTTCGAATGAGGACAACCGTCATAACCGAAACTCGTAAAAAAAAAAAAGAAAAAAAATGTAAAAATGTTAAACTCTTCCATTCTCTATATTTTATGTATTTAACCTAGAAAGTATGTATACTGCCAAGGACATCAAACTAAGGCGAATAATCAGGAAAGAGCGCTGGTTAAACAACGCAACATGATGTAATCAATGTTCGCCAATATAATTAAGTAATGCAATAGTGATTCAACATTGAGAAGTCCTATTACTTACCGTAACACAAACTTGGTGGACAAATAATACATGCTTAACACAAACCTGGTGGACAAATAATACTTGCTTAAGGGAAAGAAGACAAATTTACCCCTAATCAAAAGTCACATTACGTTCATTAAGTCTACGGGGGAAAAAAGAATTAAGCTTATAATGCCTGAACTACTCTCGTCTATGCAAAGAAGTGAAGCCCCGCCTGATTGCTTTATAAGAATAAGTTCCCAATCCTCTATGCCTTTATGGTCTGCATGTTACTGAAATGATCGTGGAGAGACATTTGTGGAGCAGATTTCTTACTACGATGCTTCCTGTTACAGGCTAGATAGTTGTTAAATCTAAGCCGGATTTTAGTACATGTACTACCCACATATTATTTTTTGCAAGCTTTGTATTGTACTAAATATATAAGGTTGGAAGAAACGCAGTTAAGAACTCCGTCTTTATAATCTTTACCATCCTTATCTTTAAAGGAACCACTGTTCACTACATATCTTCAAACCCCATAACGTTTTCCACCACACCCTTTACTTTCCTCGATATATATATTATATATATACATTTTTTTGCTTTTGTTAAATTTCTCGTCACTCCATTATTTTATTTACATCCAATTTATTCTTTGAGATAATTGGCCTTCTAAGTCCTGTTGAAGATATATAATCTATGGTTCCATAGGGATTACTAATTAAATTATACCAAACTAACAGAAGTATTGTGATATATTTATCTAAATTTAAATAAATTCATAATTTTGAAAAAATTAGGATGATTATTAAAAAATAAACATGAAGCCTGACTTAATAATCTTCAATACAAACTAAGCAGCCATGTTTATTTGTTTTCCAATAATTTCTTATTCTTAACCCTTTCCAAATTAATATCCATTTAACAACGCTTTTTAAATCCTATTTTAATACCCAAGCTAATTAAATTTTTCTGAAAATTTTTCTAACTCAACCCAAACCTCCATTTTAGTCCAATCACGACGCCTGATAATTTTGATAGTCATTCTGTACTCATCAGCTCGTAACTCACCACATAAATTCGTGTTCGATTTCTTATAAACCCGGAGTATAGTTAGCTCAAGTTTAAAAGTTTGCTGAATGGTAACTTATAATTTGGTCGAAATTTATTACACCATATCTAGGTTCTAAAATAAAACTGTGTCACTTTGTCAGGATCTTTTAGTGCAAACTTACCATTCCTAAAATACTATATTATATCTAATATATCGATTACACGATAGTTTTGACATTTAGGGATCAAACCGTAAATATTGAAAAAAAAAAAAAGCCTTCAATTTTTCAAAAGAACTTTTTGATTCCGTGCAAACTGCAACAAAAGCTGTTTTTAAATTTTTTCTTCAAGAACATGAACGAAATTCATTGCAAGTGGATTTCTGCGTTAAAAAGCTATTTAATTTCATAGAATTAAACTTAAATAATTTCATAAAATAAAATTTAAATAGTTTCCATTAAAAGATTTCTCTTGGGAGGTGTGATTCTCTCAAAAGAATATAAATTAAAAATAATACCATTGTTCTGATAATTGACAACTACTTTCAAAGGAACGGCACTTATCTCTTGACACTCAAGCAGATTATAGTCACAGACTGCATTAACAAAAGTAAAACCATTAGGTTTGACAGCTTGAATAAAGAAGTAAGTAAATTTTTCTATTCACAGTTTTCTAACGAATATTAATAACCCAAGCTATCACTGTAACTCTTGTTCATTATATAATTGAAGAGGATTGCATTACGAAGTTGTTATCCGTTAGCATTGAGATTTAAATCTGGTGACAAATATTGCTGACATAAATGTAGCGAAAATTCTACTTTGATATATAATATGCGTAAAAATTGAACAACTAGGTCAGAAATAGATATTTTAATGCCCTATAGCATGATATACTTTTTGTCAAAATATTAGTAATAAACCTTCGTATCGATTGCACTTTTAGTTTTGAAAATATATTTTTAAAATAATAATGAAAAAAAAAATTAACGATACAATGAGTGTAGAACAAAACTTATAAAAAAAGTAATGAAACTCAAATATTCCAATAATAACTTCTTTAAAATTTTTCTAGATTTTCAATAAAAAAAACCTGGATTTTCTTTAGCAACTCAAACTTTCAAACCAAAGTCTACTTTTTCCTATAAAAATAAATGTCATATTTAAAATTTTTACTTTAAAAACAGGATTACTAGTAGATATGGTAGAACTTACTTAACTCTTCATCCCAACCTCAAAAAACCATCATTTATTTATTTAAAAAAATAAGTGACTAGGCTAGTCATTAAAACTGTTTTAGGGGTGAAAATTAAGAAGCTCTTTTAAGAGGATCCAAAAAAGTTTATTGGTTTTAAATTTAGAGATATAATGAAGTCCTTACACTTGTTATGTTGCGCTTTTACTTTCGCCGTGACAATTAGCTCGACTGAAGGCTTCTCCTTTCCAAATTTATTTGAAAAATTTACCAAACTTAAAAAATGTTGGTTTGAAAGCGAAGAAGAAGGTTACCCAGCTTTTTGCAACGACCTTAAATGCCCGATTTATACAGTGAAGTCTAAAGGCAAAGATTATGAAGAGAGATGCTATGAAAAAACAACTTGGGCTGTTACATCAATGAAAATGTCGAAAACTAGTTGTAAGTTCTCAGTTTAAAGTTCTTTAGTTTTTGCAGTGTTCTTCCTTCTGAAAAATTTTAATATTTAAAAATATAGAAATTTGATTGTAAATTAAGTAATATTTAAAAGAAAAACAAATTCTAAAATTCATTAAAATTTAACACATGGCACGAGTAAAATTAGAAACAACTGTCAAGTGTAAATTTTAACACATTAAATTTTTAAAAATTCTTAAAGCTTCAAACTTTTGAAATTTTGTATAATTATGAAAGAAGGCCAGTGTCAACTATTCGGTTTAGACTTAAATTTATAGCATTTACACAACTTACCTAAATTAAGAAAAACCCTAGTTCTAAATTTCTTTAATATGATCGGAAAAAAGTTGCGGTTGTAGCATAAAGCTCCTTAAAAATTATCAACTTTATGCTCTCCCAAAAATATACCTTTATGGGAAATCATTCCCAAGTTTCCCATATACAGAACTCTTACGTTGCTTTTAATTGTTGGGCTGATATTTTATTTTATTAGTGAACAAAAAGACGTGGACAGTTACTTCATTGGTGTCACCTATGCTTGATGAGAACACTCTATGTAAGTAAAATACTTCTTAGCTAAGATATTTTTTATTTAGCTCAGTATACATCTGCCAGCTTGATAAAACGGGATTTTCAACAAATATCTTTAACGTTATTTTTAGAAATATTTATTTACTTTTAGCTAAGTATTTTCGTCAAAAGTTAAAATTTGTTTCTTTTCAGCTAGTGAAAAATTATGCTAGTTTTATTATTTTCAGCGTTTAACGTAAATTTTGTTTAAAGCTGATTAAAGCTCGCGTTCTTTCTTACTGAATTTCTTTATAACAGTTTTTCAAGCAAAGTTTACGACATTAATTAATTTTTCTTACCATATATTAAATATAAAATATTAAATATAATAATATATTAATGGTCATTTTAGCGATTTTGTAGCGTAACTAAGACTATGGTAATATGTAATTTATTGATTTAGGGTTCAATGGTATGTACGCAAAGCTTTTCAATTACATTCATGGCAAAAATGAAGGAGAGCGCGAGATTAAAATGACAGTACCTGTTTTAATTGGTGTCAGGTTTGAGGAGAATGATACGGCGGACGTCCGAATGCATTTTTTTGTGCCACCATCAAAAGTTGATGATATGCCCAAGCCGAAAAATAAAGACATTTCATTTCTCACATATGATACTCAGTGCTGGTATGTGAAAGTATATTCTGGCTGGCAAAACGGCTTTGACAGCGAATTCATGCACAGAAGGAAAACGCTGATGAAATCTCTCGACAAAGCAGGTTTAGAGTATAATGACAAGCTACATATATATGCCGGCTATGACTCCCCTTGGAAAAGCTCCAACAGACACAACGAAGTCATACTGCTTAAGAAAAAACCTAAAAAAGGCCAATTCTATTTTTAACCTTATAATAAACAGAATATTAAATTTTTATATTTAGCAAATCGTGTTAATTAGAAAAAAACTATTGAATTTGAAAACAATGAAGTTTTATCTTTTGTGAATTCTAGAGAATGTCAAATAGACCATTTACACTTTCATGAAAATTTTTGATTTCAGTCGACAGGAATTTTTGACTACTTCTTCCAAAATAAACATTGAATGTGATAAAAACTGGTATATGGCTTAAGATATATTCAGCATTTCGACAAAAAAGTTTAATTAAAGATAATTAATGCAAAAAGTTTTACATTTTCAAAAATTTGTTTCCTTTTGCTTCCGGAGATTTTATGTGAAGAATTAAGGTAAACTCCATGTTTTTTTCGATTAAAGATCGGAGTTTGTGGTCAAAGATTGACCAAGAAATTAAAGAATTGGTTATTCGCAATCTTGATAAAATTCTTTGTCGTTATTTAATGTCAAAAACTGTTGGTTTTCTGTATTTTGGGCTTTGAAAAGTTAAATCACTGTGTTAAAGCTCATATAGTATGGGGAAACGCTAGCCTGAATTCTATACTCGCACTGTAAATTATGGGGTTTCATATACGATCATTTGTATTTACCATTTTTTGCCTTTTATAAAATGCTTTAAGCCATAGTTGTAATACTTCTGAAAGTTTTGTATTTTCACCCTATTGAAGAATAGACCGCCAAAAAAATGCAAGAGAAAGCAAAAATCTCCTCTCATGATATGTCAACAGTGTGTTTACAGCATTCCTAAAATAGTATACAAATTACTATACTCACTATACACATCAAGCTAATATCTAAACGTTACATTGATGTGGTAAGCTTGAATTTTTAGACCGAATATGTTTTCAAAAATTAACCTCTTTTAAATGCTAATTAAATGCTAGACGAGAAATATAACTTAGTTACGGGTGGGCGAGTAGGCGAGTAGTAGACTGGTTAATTAGTTGAGTAGGCAAGGGAGCAAGTAGGCAAGCGAGCAAGTAGGCAAGCGAGCAAGTAGGCAAGCGAGCAAGTAGGCAAGCGAGCAAGTAGACAAGCGAATAAAAGAGCAAAAATCGAGCGAGTCAGCAAACGAGCGATCAAGTAAGCATGCAAGTAAACAAGCAGGCAAGTAAGCAAGCAAGCAGGCAAGCAAGTAAGCAAGCAAGCAAGTAAGTAAGCAAGCAAGAAAGTAAGTCAGCAAGCAAGCAAATAAGTAAGTCAGTAAACAGCAAATAAGTAAGTCAGCAATCAAGCAAGTAAGCAAGTAAGTAAGAAAGCAAGTAACCAAGCAAGTAAGTAAACAAATAGATAAGTAGATTTGTAATTAAGTAAATTTTTAGATAAGTAAGTAGATTTGTAGATAAGTAAGTAGATTTGTAGATAAGTAAGTAGATTTATAAGTAAGTATTTAGATTTGTAGATAAGTAAGTAGATTTGTAGATAAGTAAGTAGAAAATAAGTAGGTAAGTATTTAATAGGTAAATAAGTAGGTAATAATTTAATGGGTAAACATGTAAGTAGGTAGGCAAATAGGTAAGTAGGTAGGCAAATAAGTAAGTAACAGTGAAAGAAACAGTCCTAGTATTTCTAGGTTAACCAAATCCTATGAGCTCAGAAAAATAGAATTTATGAGCTTTATCTAATAAATTTTTGAAACCTATAAAATTGTGTATTTTTTCATTTATGTTAGAGAAGATACTATTTATTTTGTCTAAAATAAGTAATGAGATCTTAAGATAAGTAAATATATTATGTCTACATAAAAGATCGAAAGTCAGCATGTAAAAACACGTTTTCATCATTTCGCAAACCAGCTCATCTCGAAAGTTTATTGTAAAAATACATTTTCATCATCGCCAAAGAGAGTATATTTTCAAATAAAAATGAAGGGTCGAAACTAATGTTGCGCCATATTTTCTGCACCTCATGTTGTTATTGTAAGTGATAAAATCAGATTAAACAATGGATTTTAAGAGGTCGAAGCCATCGAAGCCTCTTAAAACATTGTTTAACGATGTGGCTCAAGTCAATAACACAAAGTTTTGTTTTCAACTATATGTAATACTTTTGCCCAACACTTTTGTCCAATACTTTTGGAAATTTTGTATTAAAATGATGGCTTCATTTTTTTATTTATTAATATTTTTTTTTAATTTGAGGACCTTTAATTTTGGGTATGAAGATATTTAAGGCATGATCAAGTCATACTTTTTGTCCAGCTTAAAATCACCTTTCTAATGGTGGTGTATAAAACATTATAAAAGATTATAATTAAAATCTATAAATTGCTGAAATCAACAATCGCGTGGTTAATACAGGTGTTTCTGTTTAAAAAATTGTTTTTGTCGTGATGATTGACATTTTTGTTAAAGTTCATACTACTATTACTACGGAAGCCGAAAATGATCAATCCGTAAATATAATTTAAAATCCTTATATTATTTCAGAATTCTTGTTTATTTTAAAATCCGTAAATATATTTCAAAATTCTTATATTTATTTCTAAGTCTGTATATTTACTTTAAATCAGAAACTAAATCAGGTTAAGCCGAAAAAATATTCCTCCAGCACACAATTCTGTTAAACAGATTATAGAAAGAAAAGCCAACAACTCAGGGATTCAATTCAGGTTACCGAAATATATTGGCACAGATTGAGGTTATATCACAGCATAAAGTTCAATAGAGATGAAGTTATGAACATTCTTTAAGAATTAGACCCAGCAAAATCAAATGATCGAAAAGCATGCATGCTAGTTCGAAGGGTCTATGAGTCACCAGGTTCTAATGCAGTTTGGCATGTCGATGGCTATGACAAGTCGCAACCCTATTTCCTATACATGGTTGTATTGACGAATTTTCTCTTATAGTAATATCGTTAAAGTTTTTTGATAAGTAATAAAAACCCAGTTGTACATGCAAAATACTGTCTTGATGCTGTAACTGATCATGGAGTTTTTCCAGATTTATTGAAGACTGACTGTGGGACAGAAAACGGTTTTATGGCGAGTATACAGTGTCTTATGTACAATAATATAAACGCTCATAGATATTGTAAATCGCAATCTAGTCAAAGAATCTAAAATCTACAGTCTTATTTTAAAACAACATATACTACTGGATGATGGACTACTTCAAAAATAGGGCTCATATTGATGCTTTGCGGTTAGGTGACACAGTAAAGATGGAATGCGCATGGGTCATGTATTCAGAACTATTACAGAAATAACTCGACCAAATGAAAAAAATGTAACACTCATAGAATTCAAAAGTCAAGAATCACACGTGTTCATGGTATCCCCGAAGAAACGTATTATTTATTTGAACTTTATGGTCATATAAAATGCGCCAAAATAATTGATGATGCCGTTATATCAAGATGCTTAATCATCGCGGTTTCCATTATGAAGGCGCGGCAGTCCTTGGACAATGTGACAATGTGAATATTTCAAGTATTTCATTGAAAATCAAAACCTTACAATGCCACCCAAGGATTGGGTGGAAAAATAACAAATATATGATGCCATTATTTCTGCTGAGTAAATACTTTGTTTAAATTACTAGAGCAGAGAAGTTCTGAACTTATTACTTCGGTTCATGCTTTAAATCCTAATATATTTATTATATTTTACATAAAGACTTTATATACATGTTTCTTTCGTAGAGATAAATATGTAAAATTTAATCTTAATTAGCCCTCAAAATAAAATTTATACATCTGGCAATATCCAAAAACGAATGCATTTAAAGTTTTATACATATCAGATATAATATGATAATAGAGTAGTATTTATAGTTAAAATATTATAAAAATATAGGTACTTCCAGTGGTAGCTTATATTCTGTAAAAACAATGCAGGTATATGAAATAAAAAATGACATTAAAAAATAAAGTTTTAGATGCAAACTAATATAGCATACTAAAATAATATTTGATATTTGAATTTAGGTAAAAATAATTTTTTAGATAAAAATATGCGACTTCTTTGCTTGACACTAACCTTTTGTACCGTCCATATCAGGAGACTATCATTCGGACCCTTTTTCTATTTAAGTGTAAATTTGTAAATACTGCAAAGAAAAAACATCATTAACACTATTTCGCAGAAAAATACAAAACGATATACAACTAAACAACTTATCTTACTGCAGCGGGTTTTTAAGATTTTAGAAAACACGACAATCGATCAGTTAAAACAAAATGTTAAAAAATCAATAGAGTACATGCAAAAAAATAAGTTGTTGTTCAATCTAGCGTCTACAAAAGCTGTATTCCTGCTTTCCGGCATTTGAAAACGACGTTATCGTATTTTCTTCTGTTGCAATGTGAACAGGTATACACAGCTGTATATCATGTGAGCTTACAATAGGTAGATAGTTACAGGCTTGCAGCTGGCTTACAAGTGTGGATAAATACTACTGTTGTATCTTTGTACAAACCAAGAACAGGAATAGAAGTTGAACCAGTAATGAATTGCAATAGTTCTGCCAAAGATGGCACAAATTATTCTAAATATACAGCAATATTGCAATATAGCAGCTACGATAAATTATTGTTAATGAAGTAAAAATTCTATACACATTGCATCATATGGGCTTGTATTTTTATCTAGCAATAAGTATAGTTTATGAAAAATCAGCTATAAAACTCGTAAACTGATAAAAATCACATAGACGACATAATAGACAAAAGACACTAGCACAAACATTTGTATATTAAGACCGTGAAACAACCGTAGTCTAGTGGTGAATACGCTGAGCTTCTGACAAGGTCTGGAGTTTAATTCTTTGCGGTCCTTACATGTAAAGGTTTATTATTAAGTTTTTTTTCTCTATGTGTCATATATGAGAATTACATAATTTAAATTGAAAATAAAAAATGCACGTAATAGTATATAATAAGCTTTACTTTCTGTTAGCCAAATATGTAATTAACACAGTAAAGCCTAATTCTAATGCATGCACTACTATATATACAACCTTTCCTGTCTCAAAATATTTTGCTTCGGAAAACATTTCGTACATTTAAACTTTTACTTCGGCAGAGGAGTAATTTAAATCTGAAACTACACCTGTTTCTACCTGGTTTTTAAAACACATAACCCCAGGGTTGAAAATAATTCAGCTGTAATTAATTGTATGGAATTTAGCCATCTTGTTTTTTCTTGGTGCACGTAATGTAACAGATTACCTGCTTTAAGGCAGTATTCGATAACATCTAAGAATGCTTTGTATATTGCAATCTCATTTTGCTTCTTACTTCTAACATCTTTGCTTTACATTGGTTTTAAAGATTATAAAATTTCTTCCTGTTGCCATTCAAATGTGATATCTCTGCAGAACACTGGGCGCATATTATATCAGTATTTTTCTTCATCCATTCAAGCAGATTATAGCAAAAAAGACCACTACACATTTCATTAATGACTTCAAATAATGATTCTTTCTTTACCTTGATGATAATTGATCTAAAATTTAAACAATCATTTACTTATATGCTTTTTATTTTTGATTTAAAACTTATTTGAAAGTAAAACTCACGTAGAATGCTCAAAGTACACCAAAACAGTAGTACGGAAAGAACTTTTTTTTTTAATAAATTGACGTGATAGACAATTTTCTTTCTTTGTTTTATAAAAATGTCCTACTTTTATTTTAGCTTTCGACGGACTGACTTTATCAATGAGGATAGAATCTGGTTAACAACAGTTCAATGTTTTAAATAACAGTTCTTATCACTTAAAATGTCTAGCCATGGTCATCTATATTCCTTATACCCTATTGACTAATCTTATACAAAATTTAGCGACCATTTTTAAACCTTTATAAACTGGATTTGTTTCTTTCTAACGCTGACAGATTTATTCACTGTTCACAGAAGTAAATAAATAAATATAAATACTTACTTTAATACCGTGTTTCTTAACATCAACCTTGCTTTTCTTGGATCACCTCTGTAACCAATGAGCTCAAGAGCATCTAAACCATCATCTGTTATGAGTAAGGTTGCTATTTCTTTGCCTGTATTGGTATTTTCCAAATAAAACAGACTAACACTTTTAGATACACTTTCAGTTTAAGCTTCATCAAAATTATCTTTGTAAACTCACTACTAATGAGTAACTAGTTCACAGTGAGTAAAACTTACTTACTACTAACTTTGCTGGACACAATAGTGTTTATTATCTCAAAAAGTTAAATGTTTTGACATTAGAGTCAATACCAGTACAGAGAATTTTGCTTACAAAGAAATTATAATTAGGTCTAATGACTGCTTTTGAACAATACGTTATAACCCTGGTAAAAAATCTTATAAGAATTTTTTGTCTTTTCCACCAGATTTTTTAGAAGATTTAATGAGGCAAGCACATTATTTTCTATTATGAAACTTGTCTATGATAAACCAGTGCTTGGAATTAAATTTTCGAATTAAAATCTGAATATAATAGTATTTTATGACAGGCAAAAAGTCTTATAAGAACTTTTAAGATCTTGAAAGACTATGCAACAGCTTCTTTTTTTAGAAACAAAACAATGCAAAGAATCCAAGATACATAAATAAGTAATCCACCACCACAAACCACTATGAAAATCCTATAAGATGTTATAGGAATGTTTAAACATCTTATAAGATCTTATAGTGAGATCTTATTACAATTTTTATAAGTTTGTTCCAGTGTATTCAAAAAAATTCCAGGGAATCCAAAAACATTCCGAATGAACTAATAATATCTTACTAAAATAGAAATATTGGATTTATTGGTGATATAGATTTATCTTCTGACAATCTTGGAAGAAAGTTCTTTTAAATATGATCCATTTGGCACAAAATTTGGACAATATTTATGTGCTGCACTCGTTCCACTGACAATAAAATGATAAATCCATGGAGATAAAAAAAAACCAGGAATTTGGCCACCATTTACAATTGAAACAGTAAAAAAGGTGTCCTACAAATTAATCTGTGCCATCTGCAACGCTTGACATGCCACACGATTGTTCATGACTATTAATTTCATCACCGACAAAGTATCACTGTTTAACTGACTTCATCGCTTCTAGAATAATAATAAACATAAAATTAGTTAGGAGATATTTGCAATTGTATTGACTGTTTGTCTAGAAAATTAAATTAACCTCAAGAAAAAAAACGCAACAACGTAAATGATTTTTAATGCTGTGTCCGAATTAGTGTAAATATTTATTAGAATGCTTAAAAAATTATGAGTATTTGTCTGTTGTCACATCTTTAAATAAGGAACAGCATTATTATAGGCAGTATTGTCTAACACAAACCATCTGCTTATTTATTACCACTGCTTATTTATTCTGATATAGTAAAAATATATCCTAATCAATATATGAAGGCTTGCGAAAGTAACACAAAACTATGCATTAGCGGCGAATTGAACCCGGGGCACAAGAATGGCAACCTTGTATGTTAAAACTACATAAACTACTAGCGCATATGAGAATTATCATAATTCCATATAATATTTTTATATTGGTATCTGCAGAAGAAAACTGCAACAGAATTTAACAGTTTTTTCTCTCTGGAACATATATGGTACCCAGCTTTTAGCTGCTGCAATTGTTTTTTCATCAAACATTGTTAAGAACAAAGCACAAAGATACATTGTGTTCATTGCTACGTACTTAAGCAGTGTAGACAAGTTTGTATACCTTTTTATATGACCAGCTATTGCTATCAAGTCATTATCTCCATCGTAAATTTTATGGAATTCTGCTGACTTTGAAATTTAAAAATAAAATACAAAAGAAAACAAACAGTACTAGCTAGCAATACATCTCAAACATAAGTTTTTACTTTATAATTCAAGATGTTTACAAACATAGCAAACACAATTATTTTAAAATTATAGCTAACCAAGTTAAAAACAAATTATTATGATGATGGCCAAAAGCAAAGAAATAAAAAATTTCATAGTTGACAGTACCAGTAGCTATATTGACCCACATTTTCAATGATTTGATTACCGGTAGTATAGTATAATATATATAGTAGAAAATAAATATACAGGTTATTTTAAAAAAAAATTTCTTTACTTAATTTTGATTGTTGTACAAAAGTATTAAAATAAAATATTAGCCAAAATTGTGTAGGTGTTTTTTATGATTTTTGTTTATTTGGGCTTAAAACAAAATATGCCCAAATGCTATTATCGCTGTGAAAAGTGGCCTGTATTAGGGTCTGGTATTGTTGGTTATTTTTTTCTTTCGATTACTTTATAATGTTA
Organism: Euphysa ruthae; assembly: GCA_035046665.1. Classification (NCBI taxonomy): domain Eukaryota; kingdom Metazoa; phylum Cnidaria; class Hydrozoa; order Anthoathecata; family Corymorphidae; genus Euphysa; species Euphysa ruthae. The sequence goes on along the minus strand of JAUZNK010080244.1, from coordinate 7,659 downwards.
TTATTTCTTTGAAATGTGTTAGAACCTGTTTTTAATGCCCAGCAGCCATTATAAAACACTCTTCCATAGATATTATTTATATAAAAAACAAACACAATAACATACACAAAATATGATCACACACGCTAAAGAGACTTAAATTTATTATATTATCTCGATTGAATTATTCTCTACTGTTTAAATATTGTTAATAAAGACATGGGGAGGCGAGAAAAATATCACGAATTTCTCCTCAACTGTCGGCCCAAAAATCGACACGAATTTTCTGTGGAGTCAGTGAAAAAAATTTCTTAATATAAACTTTTCGCGTTAATGTTAAATGAGCTCCAGCTGCAGAGCTCTCTCATTTCTTTCGCAATACTATAATTTTGTACCACGCAAGCTACGAATTTTGTCGCTTAATTTGGAAAATGCCCTAAAATTAGCACCTTCATTCAACTTGGAAAAAAAGGGAAATTGTTAGTGAAGAATCTAAATAGATTCTCCAAATATATTTACCTCATAAAAATTCTCTTGAAACACCCAATGTATCAATTCCAGATTCGCCAGCGTAATAGATTTTTTCTTCTTGTGATAACTTTTAATAAAATTTTTTTTAAAAGTCTTCAAATTCGTAATGACGTCTAACATTTATTCTATTTATTTATTAAGATCAGTTCTCTCAGTGTCAGTATTTGTTTCTATGACAGTTATTTCCTCTAGCTATTCATTGCCTTCAGGGCTCTATTAAATATACAATGGTTCTTCTTTTATTTTTAAACAAACATCAGCATGATCTGTTGTTGTTGATAGTGTCAGAAGAGGAAGGAATTTGTACATCTGTATTCAATGTTTTTGTTGCATCATGTGTGTTTTGATTGTTCTTTATATTCTTAACACTAAGATTGTCGTTAATAAAAGACACCGGGTCAAATTCTTTAACCTGAGCAACATGATCATTTTCAAAAAGTCTCGTTAACAATGGCTCCCTTTTTCTTCGTGTTTAGCAGTTTTATTAGGTGTTGAACAAAAATATTGTTTTATACTAGTAGAGTAGACCCTTCTACGTTTTCGTCATCACTTTTTAAGTCATATTCTTTACATAAGAATAAATCTAACTTTGAAGAATAGCTTATCCATCCGCATAAAATGGAAATATTGTACCAGGTATCGTGATTACCTTTTTATCGCCCGGATATAATAAAACATAATCTTCCCTACAGGTCAAAAATATTGGTCAAGCAAGAATGTTTTTTCAGTGCTAATTTTAAAACCATTTTTACACAAGCGTTCCTAGCTACTTTTAATGGAAACCTGCTTCCTCTGATTATTTGGAGAAACCCTTTGTCATTTTCTTTGATTAGACTAATGTTAATAACAACCACAGCACTGGAAGAACTATTTACATTTCCTTTCGTTAACACCCGAACCAGCAACAATAATGTTGCCACCACCAGCCGTCGTTAAAAATTTTTTACTTTTGACAAATTTTGAAGAGCTTTCATTAGTTTTTAAACTTTGAAAGTCGTTTAATGTTAAAGAAGGTATTGTTTCTGACGCATCATCACTCAAGGAAAATTACGCCTGTTTATTACCACAGAAAATACAAGAAATATCACAATCTAAAAATGTTTTCCTGCGCTCGCAACAATAAACCGCCATAGATAGATAAATAAATAGACAGACAGACAGACAGATAGACAGACAGACAGAGAGACAGATAGATAGATAGATAGATAGATAGATAGATAGATGGATAGATAGATAGATGTATCTTCGCATGTCTTGAATCTGGAGCAACAATCTTCTAAGATGTGCGGATATTTTATACCTTTCTAAAAAGTAGTGCCATTTTTCAAACTTTTTTTATTTTGTTTATTTTGATTGTGGTTCGAATTTTACGGCAACCAATTAAAAATAGTCATTCTGAAAAAAATTTACGGAATTTGAAATAAATTTGCAGATTCTGAAATAAATATATGGATTTTGAAATATATTTACGCAATGACCCTTCCAGGCTTCCGCATATTACAATCATAAGTATTGTTACAATTTTTTTCTAAGAAAAAAGTGCTATAAGTCTGAAAGAAATATTTCAATCATTAATTGTGTCGCTACACAGATGGAAAAAAACATTAACTGTTTTGTTTAAAATTATACCAGGTAAAACAATAAGTGTTTTGTTTAAAAATATCACTTATTGTAAAAATATCAGCAATAACGTTTACATATTTAGTTTCTTGTCTATAAAATCACCTTGACCAGAAAATGTTAGTATGTATGGAATTTTTATAACTACCATATTGTCTTATTATCTCCACGTGAAATTTTGAATACAAATAAATTCTCAAGAGACACGGTATTTGAAAGGAGAAATTTAGAAGAGGAAACACAGCATGATTTCTTTAATTGGTCTTGCTGCTGAAAACAGGACTGTGGAAAAACTGTTTATATTCTAAATGTGCAAAGCGTAAAAAACTGTATTTTTTCAAGGGAATGAAAAGCCTGACATAAGAGCTAGATGGCTTCTGAGGTTTTTGAATAATGAGTTAGAGAGCAAGGTCAAAAGTTCCACAAAATACTTTGCTTTGGTAGAAATGATTATTGATAATTTTCTTTCCCATTTTATAATCTTAAATCTTAAATCCATTTAGCTTTTTCTCCTACCACCAAACACTATACCAGTTTTGCAAGTGTTGGACCATGGTCTTTAATTTCTAAGTACTGCTTTCGCGAAAGTTAGGCCATATGAAACATCATTACTTACTGCTTTTTTTTTAATGTGGAGCTCTCTTTTTAAAAATTTGTTCTAACAAAGATCACCCCTTCGTTAAATAGAGAGAGCGAACCCATCAACTTTAGTTTCTGAGTAATTTTAATCTTTTAGTCTGCTAAGGTTAAGATCTGTAAGAAAAGGCCGGTCGAGGCAATGTAAAAGGATGAAAAAGGATGAAGAAGGATGAAGAAGGAGATAATGAAAATGAAATTGCAGCAAAAGCTAAGCAGCAGGAAATTCAGAAAGCTTCTAAAAATTGTATCTACTTTCTCCTGTTTAAAAAAAATGGAGAAATAGGTGAAACTGTGTTGGAAGGCAATTTTCTCTCTTACACGAAAAAAATAGATAACTGTTAAAAATTTTTATTGAGTATTTGGATTTGTCTGAAAAAGTTTTTAAAAGAATAAAAATCTTTTTAGCTGCCACATAACACTATTTTCATAAATCAAATATGATTTTTAAATCTTTTCTGCGATTTCATAAATTTTTTTTTTTTTTTTAACGAAATGAAATTGATTAAAACTTTGGCTATTTGCGCTACTTCTTTAACAATTAAACCACTGCATGAGATTTTCAAAGCATGGCTCTTAAATTGGCTGACTTTTTGAAGAAAAAGTGGTGATGGTTACTGAGTGGGATGCTTGTTTATTAAAAGTGTCTTGGGGTTCAGCAAACTCATTTTTAATCCTGATTCTCAAACTAAATTAGCAATAATTACTTCGGTTTCGAGAAAAAAAAAAACGCTTTCTTGCTTTCTACAATAAATCGTCTGCACTGTCAGCATTAGTGATAAAAAGTGACAAATAACTTACTTACTCTTCTTTTTTCTTTTTTTTTTTAACTTTTTTATATCAGTCGTGTTCTGTAAGGAAAAGACAAAGACAAAGATAAAGCAGATTTTACACAGACTGAGGAACATATTGATTGACGTTAGATTACATGGAGTGGAGACCCTAATCCTAAGGAAAACAATCCGAAGGTAGAGAGTTCCACATGCGAGCAGTACGTGGGAAAAAGCTTGATGAACAAAATTAAGGGGTCTGTACCGTTAAAGAATGAGTAGCAGATGAAGGCCTTTTAGTCCTTGAGAAAGTCTTAAGGTGAATGTATTGCTTCTTAATCATACTTACTCAAATCATCAGAACAGTGTCATGGAAATATTTACAAAACAAATTGACAATGAGCTTACATTTCTGCCATGGGAAAGTGACTGAAGATTCGAGCAAAAAGGTTGAGCATAAGTAGTCATGACAGGAGAATCTGTATCTGCATAGATTCAGTGAGACACAAGAATTCTTAGAGTAACAGTTCGAAGAGTGGCCATGGAGAACCACTTTGAATTCCCTGCCTGAAAAAACAAATAATGATAAGCAAAACTTTACCAGCGATACCATATCATTTAATTTTTGGAGAAACTCAGCATGTCGAATGACATAGAGATGTCGAGTGCAAACGCCCTGGTTTCAGCACAAGAATCAAGAGATTGATAGATACGTTGATAGACGACATTCAAAGCATCAGCAGTGGACCTGAAAGAATAATTGCTTGTGAAAACTATGAACTCGAGTTTCACTTGATACTTTCGAGAGGAATATAGTCATCGATACCAACATGGAGCTAAGAAGCAATTTCCTTAGCACATTATTTTTATCGAGATTGAAAATGAGTTCGAGTGGTGTATCATAGAGTAGATCATCAAAGCTGCCCAGTCTCCAGGTGTTTGAAAAGTGATGTCTTTTAGATATCCAGAATTGATGAAAGGAATAGATCAAGTAGAGAAGTTCCTGGTTGTCACGATCAGGTAAAAGAATTGAAGACCGAGTAGTTGAGTTAATGACTGAGATATGGCGAAGTCCTAAGTGTCGACTATATCAGAAAACCTAGTAGTATTATACAAAGGTAGCCAGTCAGTGTGCTGGACGTTTAAGTCCCCCAAAAAAAGATAATAGCAAATGGGTGAATTATGAGAGTTTTGTCAATATTCTCAGAAGTAGAATTGATTGCAATGCAGGAATGTGTGGAAGGAGAACGCTATAAGAGGAAAAAATCACTGCTCGGCTGTAGAAGAGATAAATAGACTTAAAAAAATGTTTGATTCGCGATTTCGCGAGCTGTAGGCAGCTCATTAGAATGGTACTAGCTTCTCGTTCTAGACTTGTTTGAAAATTTTTGAATATTTCTCGTCAAGTTGTGTTGCTACCAAATTCCAGCTCTTCATTAATGATTTGACCAATAAAACCAGCTTCAAATTTTGAGAATCACTTAACTTAAGATAAAGTGGTAAATCAGAAAAACAGGTGTTCTCAAATCATCAGGATTAGGAGCTAGATCAGAGCTGCTTGCTATGCTAAAGAGCTCCTCGAGGGCACTCTTGATCATAATCCTCTTTGGGTCAGTAATGAAGTTTCTACTTTTATCAAGAACAGTGGAATAATTCTCTGATTCCTTACAGCAAAATCTTAAAATTGTTTCTAATCTTCATGTTGGTTTTTAATGTTAGCAGCGCCCGTAATTTTATTTGTAAATTTTGAATTATCTTTGTCAATTTTAGGAATTTCCTTAATTTTTTATATTAGCTTGAAGATAGATAAATTTTTCGGTAACATTTAAGTCTATTTAGATTTTTTAAATTATGAAGACAACCTTTTTTATTAATGTTCTGTGATAACTTATTACATTTAGAATTTTTTTTACAGGAGTAACACTGGCAACAAGCTTATCATTTTCTTTATTATTTCTTAAAAATGGCTTTAAAGTCTATGGCTCAATTTGCTTTCGATCATATTTAAAAGCTGCACCTCTTTATTTAAAAATAATCTTTCCTAGCGCTTTTTGTTGAAGGCATGATGAATAATTTTATGTGATCACTATTTGATGAAAGCAGTGCCAACTTATAAAAATTTCTAATTAAAAAAAAAACTATCATCGTCTCCATATTAATGGAATGCAGGTCAACAAAAGCACTGCAACCGATTCCATATTCCTGGAATGCAAGCAAGTTGTTAAAAGCTACCCATTATGATTTAATGCTTGCAGTTTAAAACATGTCTTAAACACTATGATGCTCCTTTCATGCCACTTTTCAGTTATGATACTGCTTGCAATTCAGTTGCAATTACTTTCTGATTTTCCTAGGAATATTTACAGCCTAAATGATATCGTAAACAAATCTTGATTACGTAGATAAATTTATCATATTTGGTGATTACCAAAAACTTTTTTTGACATTTTAAAAGCAACGGTATTACTCATTAGAGACACAAAAACATGTTTGAGGATTTCAGATCGATTGCATACCATAAAAAACACACTTAGTTAGAACTACATTTGTTTGAGAATGATTTCAGATTGCATGCCATGGAAGCAAGTATACTCTAAATCTAGTTAGTGACTTATGTTATCATTTTCAAGCGCAAAATTTATTGAGTATGATTTTATTACATACTGATAAAAACAAGTTAACTTTAGTTTTTCCTTAACGTAAATTTTCCATACGATTCTTTTTTTAAAGGGTATCTCTTTCAAATAAACTATTCGTCTTGTATTACGAGTTCCTGTAGTTAATCATTTTATTGATTTATTAGGTGCAACCATAAGATGGAGTACACGTTTTTTTGTAAGCTTTCTTCTGTTGAAGCATTGATCATCATTTCATCAAATGATACAGCAGTAACTTAAGCAGACCATAGCAAATTAAGACATGCCATTTAAAGTGCAAGATCTGGCATTTCTTATAACACATTCGTTAAAATGATCCAAAGTTGTTGCTAGCTTCGTGAAAAATATTATCATTTGTTTTTCTGGGTATAAAAATTCATCGTCAAAAATGGCCAGAAAATTCAACCCAAACGCTCGCAATTATTCTTCTGGGTGCATACATTGGTTTCAGACTTCAAACTTACCTTTTCTAACCTAATATATGCATTCAAAAAAGAGAATTAATGGTAAAGTTAACGAATTTTTAAAATTAAAAAAGTCTATGAATGTTACGAATACTTAAATTTACTTTAACAATTTGTCACAAAAAACATTTATACGTTTGATGTGTTTCACAAAGAAGCTCTGCGAGCAATCTGGGACATTTGATCTCTGAATTAAATTTTAAATAGCTTCTAAATTTAGACAAATCTATAGATTTTATAATAAAAACCTTGCATTGCTGATTCAGAAGGTTTTATAATATATTAAATCTCTCTTTAATAGAACGGCTTTTTTTTTAAACAGTTACTTCCTTTAAATAGTACAAATCTTATCTTAAATTTCCAGAAGCCTATCTTTCAGCATAAATTTTATTTTATTCAAAGGTTAATAACAAGATTTACATAGCAATCGAAATTAGATAAATATATTTGGATTAGATTTATTGCACGTGAATGCTCTTGATGAATCTAAATGTCGCGTGCCCGAATATCTCTATAAGACATGAATTAATATGAGTCAGACAGAAAATATTCCTCCTAGCAGGCCACTTATATCCAAGCTTCAAATTATATTGTTCAAATGGCAGCCTACTATTGGGACATGCTTGTTCATAAGACAGCCTAATATTGGAACAATGTTGTTCACATGGTAGCCCACTAGTGGAACAATAATGCTCACATAGCAGCCCATTATTGGAACAATAATGTTCACATGGTAGCCCACTATTGGAACAATAATTTTCACATAATTTTTTCTAAAAAATTAATGAAAAGCTAAAGAAAGAGACAGTTTATATACATTTATATATAGATAAATATTTTATTATGATTTTTTCGATTAAAGTTCGTATCTTAAGCATTTCAAACTCGAAGGATCTTTAGATTTGTTAGCCCTATTCATAATATATGCTATGATTGTCATATTTTTTGTTAGATAGGAAGATCTTATTTTATTTCATATAAATATATATATATATATACATA